>JAKTVH010001383.1:0-10800 GCA_030557105.1 Candida frijolesensis | reverse complement strand
CTACCCAGATACCACATGTCTAGCGGGTTACGCCGGGGCATCAGTTCAAGATATAATAATCGTATGATAACTATAAATACTAGTCGATATTCCTATTGGATATTCTGGGAGAATAATACAACTAATACTAATATCAACAATAACAATAATAACAAGAAGAACAACAAGACGAATAACTAATACAATAAGACTACAACTAATATGATCAATACAGTACTAAGAGATATGAGATAACATTACAATACCAATACAGTCGTAACTACTACTATATAATTACAGTCTATACCATCATAATACTATATTCCCACATACAATAGTACATCATAGTGCTATTGACAATATTGGATCCTTATACACTACTTCTACTACTGCTCGCTTGCGCTTCTATATCTGTAGAATTAAATCACCAAGAAAATCTCCAAAAAAGAAACCCACAGAAGTCAAAAAAGAAACTGTAGATAAGAGTTACCACATTTATACGACATGCTTCCCCTTCTCACACGACCATAACTTTAATTGTATTAACTGTGTCTTTATTGACTATATACTAAGTGTACATCTTGATTATGCTAACAAACTTTCTTCATCAAATGAGACATCTCCAAATTCCCAACATCCCAAATGTTTGGATTTGGTCTCACGTTGGGCAACTAATAACTCATTGACATATTCTTTGACCGCAGGCTTGACAGTCTTGTTGTCAACAATACCCCATCCTTCTTTAACCAATTGTTTATTGATGGTGTAAGTAGAATCAGTCAAACTTTGTTCTGCATCGTACACAATACTTTCATATTCAGCAGCAGCACCTGGTAATGCACTGATGACCAATTTTCTATCGTAAACCAAATCCTCCAAGGCATAGACTGCATCGGTTAAATAATCGGTTGGCTTGGATGGTGGTAATCTCAAGTTTTGCAAAGTTGTAGTGTGGGCAAAACTTGGATATTTAGCAATGCTGAATTTATCTGGTAAGCTACGCAAGGAGCTCAATGGAACTCTATCGACATTACCGAAATCCAAATGTTTAACTTCGTATTTGCCAGAAGATTTATCAAAATTTATCACTCTAGCACGGTAGAATTTACCGTTCTCAGAGAACTTGGCTGAAACCAATTCATTCTTCTTGGGGCCTCTGGTTAATTTGAATGGTAAATCAGTAGAAGATTGTGATGCACTTGGTGGTTGGCTGTGGAATTGTTGGAATGCTTGCTTGAATTGGGAGAAATTTTGTACAGTCGTGGCATCCAATAAATGGAATGACAATACTCCTGTAGTAGGATCAATATCAACAATTTCGACGTCAAAGAACTTTGGCTTGGCAGCAGCGAGGTTGGCAGATTCTAATTTGGCAGTGGTTTCTGCTAATTCTTGCTCCACTTTAGCTGGATCATAATCAGCCCAGATTCCTTTTTTAGCATTTCTAGCATCTTCTTCAGCTTTGATAAGGGATGCAGCAGCAGGGTTGGCGTTGATGGCGAATTCGTGGATTTTAACTAAACCTTGTTCCAATAGTTGTTGCTGTATTGGGGATAATGCGTTGGCATTGGCATACAAGTTACCAATAAATCCACCCAACTTGTCGGTTTCATAAATTTCAAACTCAACTGGTCTTTGTAAAAACTTTTTATTCAAGAATTTAACCCCTTCTTCGTTCAAAGATTCATGTTTGTCGTTGGACAATCCACCTAAAATCAATGTTAGTTTCAATCCTTCCTTAGGGTTGAACAACTTGACACGAGAAGTAGATGGAACAAACTCAACATAATATCCACTGATTCTGCCCTTTTGTTTGAAACCGTTGAAGAATGTCTTAGCCTTGGCAAAGTTTTCTGAAGCATCAATGATTCTAGTTCCCACAGTGAGAACCTTGTTTAAATCACCATAAATACCTTTTTTAGAACTTTTCTTTGCTTCTTCTTCCAATTCGACCAATCTATCCCAGTTCATGGAACGTTCGTGTTGGGTGGCTTTGTTGTGTTTGATAACGGTACCAAAACCATTGGTAACAATCAATTCAGAAAGATCAGTATTGCCAAACTTGAAGCTGACCAATAATCTAGCTTCTAATCCCAAGTCTTTGTTGGCATCTCTATATCCATCGATATACAATGTACCTTGTTTGCCAATAACTTGTTGTCTGACGAATTCTCTAGCTGTAGCAACCAATGCTTGTTGTTTAGAAGAGTCAGTGGTGACAGTGGTATCATTTGGCTTTGGCCCTCTAATGGAAGCTAATTGAACCGTGACTTCTTCGTCAGAATGTGGTAATCTGATCAACAAAGTATCAGCATTGATAACTTTGCCAATAGTAACATTATCAATAGTGTTTCCTGGTCTTAATTTAGAACCAGCAGACCCTCCTACGGCAGGTTTCTTGGCAATGGTGGCGTTGGCAAAGATACCTTTACCCAAAGCTTTAGCTGTTTGTTCGGCCTTTCTAAAGCCACTCATGGTGCTGGAACCAATCAAAGTTGATTGCCAATCGACAATTTCGGCATAACCCAATTCCAACAATTTGGCATGAATGTCGTTACCAGATGAATGATTTATGATAGCAATTGGAACACCAGATTGACTTTCACCAATAATGGTAGCAGTCAATTCAGCCTTGGTGGTCAATAACTTGTCTTCAACAAATTGCTTAGCTTGTTGGGCAACCTTAGTAATGTGCTGTGGTTGGGTAGTGTCGTCAGTTCTTGGTGCTTTCAAACCTGCCAACAACAATGTCGTTTGAGCTTGTTGCTTTTTATTCAAAATCAAACGTCCAACTATTCTGTCCCCACTGATTACTTTTTCAACAACGAGCTTAACTGGTTTTGATTGTGATCTGGCAATGACGTCTTCAGTAACGGCAACGGTTTCAATTGGAGTATGTTTGTCGGCCCATAACCCTGCTTGTTTCAACTTGGCAGCGTTTTCAATTTCCTTCAATTCATAAATATAATCGTCGGAATCAGCATTCACCCCATCTCTCAATTTGACATAACCTTGGGACAACAAATATTCAATCAATGATTTGAAAATTGGGGATTGTATATCACCAAATTCTCTGTTGGCAATCTTAGCTGAAACTTTGAACTTGATTTCTTTACCGATCAACAATTGACGCAAGTATTCTTTTGATTCGAATTCATCGATTGGTCTGACGTGTTCCAAAGTAAGAAGTCTTTCTGGAGGTGGGAATTGGTTGGTCTTGGAAGGGGTCAATACGACAGAGTCACCACTTAAGACGTTTTTGACTTTAGCAACAAATACTGACATGGTTCTTCAATTGGACGGGTGGTGAGCTGTGGTGTGGTGTGGTGTGGTGGGTGGTGGGATCCTTGTTGGGTGAAAAATGTGGAATAATGAAAAATTGTGAGCGAACTCGCCGAAGTGAGCACACGAACAAGAATATGATCTGTTACGCTGCCTGAGAATCACAGTTAAGCATTTTGTTGTCCACATTTTGTTGTAAACGAGAACTATAAAAAGAAAGCTAATTCTAATTTAATCTTATTTATACTGTCACTACTATCACCACCACTCATGCCACCACGTTCTACTGCTCAAAAGCGTTTATTGAAAGAGTTCCAACAGTTATCCAAAGACCCACCACCGGGGATATTAGCAGGACCAACTTCTGAAGACAATTTATTCACCTGGGAGTGCCTATTAGAAGGGCCATCCGAAACACCTTACGAAAACGGTGTATTTCCTGCTATATTAACCTTCCCCAAAGACTACCCATTATCGCCACCAACCTTAAAGTTTGACCCTCCTTTATTACATCCCAACATTTATGCAGACGGAACGGTTTGTATTTCCATCTTGCACGCACCAGGTGAAGATCCCAACCAATACGAAAGACCAGAAGAAAGATGGTCACCGGTGCAAAGCATTGAGAAGATCTTGTTGAGTGTGATGTCGATGTTGGCAGAACCCAATCCAGAAAGTGGAGCCAATATCGATGCCTGTAAATTGTGGAGAGATAATCGAGAAGAGTATGATCGACAGATTAGACAACATGTTCGGGAATCGTTAGGATTGTAGCAAAGTGTAAAGGATAAGCTGAGATAAAAAAAAAATGGAGAAATATTATGGACTGATATTTTAGAGAATTTTTACAGTGTTATGTAAGTGTTGTTGTATTTATAGAGAATCGTATAGGATATCGATTGCATTACATTTCCATTCTTTCTTTAGTTGACCAGGTTTGTTCGATACGCGATATCACGGTTGTAAATCGCCAGACCGATCGACCGATCTCAGTCGCATGCATTTTTTTTCTTTAAACCATAACTACTATTTTTTCTTCCAACAATGGCCACAAGGAGAACAACTAAAGTAACCATCATAGGTGCTGGTGTTTCGGGATTGAAAGCAGCAGAGAAACTAATAACTAGTTCAGAATTCACGGGTGAAGATGTGTTGATAATTGAAGCGCAAGACAGAATTGGTGGAAGATTGAAAACCACCGCCCCATCGCAATCTAAATTGGGCATACCTTACGATCTCGGAGCATCGTGGTTTCATGACTCTTTGAACAATGTTGTTTTGGACGACATGATCGAACAAGGATTGTTAGATGTCAATGAAGACGTGTATTACGATGATAAAGACGTTCACGCTTATTCAAGTTCAGGGAAAGTACCCATTGTTGACAAGCAATTAAACAGAGTACTAGAAGATATTGAAAAATTTGTTGAGTTGCATTTCCATGACAGTTTGAACACTCCAGATTTGTCATTACATGATGTTGTAGCTATGTTTTTTGAGAAACGTGGGAAATTCTTAACTGCTGAGCAAAAGAAATATTGTGGCAGAATGATGCGGTATTTAGAACTTTGGTTTGGAATATGTTGGGATAGAATAAGTGGGAAATACGCCATTATGGACCACCAGGGGAGAAATATGTTGAATAAAAAAGGGTATGGCTTTTTGATTCAAAGCCTTGCTAAAAAGATCCCCCAATCTTCCATTTTGTTGGACCAAGCGGTGAAAAGAATAGTTAGAGATAACAAAGAAGACAAGCACAAGGTGTTAGTTGAAGCAGCAAGTGGATTGCAAGTGTACTCCGATTACTTGATTGTGACCGTACCGCATTCAATCTTAGCATTGGAGCCAAGTTCCGATAATGGAATTACTTGGGAACCTAAGTTGCCGCAAAACATGATTGATGCGTTCAATTCAATTCATTTTGGTGCATTGGGGAAAGTTATTTTTGAATTTAGCAGTATTTTCTGGGATAACACTCAAGATAGGTTTCAGATTATAGCCGATGATGATTCAAAAAGTCATGCCGTTTTGTCGGACAAACTAGAACAACTACCTCAACCATTTACATACCCAGCTTACGTGGTTAATTTTGCACGTGTACATAAAACAGCCAACGAAGGAAGTTTGGTCATCCTTATGCAATCCCCATTGACTGATTATTTAGAAGCACATCCTGACCAAGCTTGGCCATATTATAAACCAATGTTGCAACAGTTGTCCGTCAATCCTGGACAGACCATACCGGATCCGATCAACACGATGGTTACTGATTGGACAGTGAATCCTTATATTCGAGGATCGTACTCAGCAATGTTCACTGATGACGATCCTAGTGATCTTATTATTCAATTGTCTGGTGAGTTTGAGAGCTGTGGGATACGTGAGTCATATATTCGATTTGCTGGAGAACACACAATATCCGACGGTGCGGGATGTGTTCATGGTGCTTATAACAGTGGTATTCGGGAAGCAGAGTGGATATTAAATGACTATAAGTGCAGTTTGTAGAGAAGTTGAAGTTGTAGATCATTCTAGAATGTACGAGATGATTCTCATCGCACAAACCAAAAGTGAGAGAGAGAAAAAAAAAAATGTGTCGCTATTTAATCCAACGTCTAGACTTCTTTCCTCCTTCCTTTCCTTCGTATTGCTAGAATTTGTTAGACCAAACACAATCACGATGTCTGCCACCGCCCAACCTTTCGATGCTGAACAAGCTGATAACTTAGAAGAAATTGAAATGCAATTCGCTGTCAAGGCAGTCGAACAAGCCGAAACTTACTACTCCTTATTGGAAAAAGTCCCTGGCTCCACTTTAAAATTAACCAAACATGATGATGACATATTCAACCAATTATTGGAAGACTTCCCAGAATATCAAGAACCAAAAAATGTG
Source organism: Candida frijolesensis (assembly GCA_030557105.1). Lineage (NCBI taxonomy): Eukaryota > Fungi > Ascomycota > Pichiomycetes > Serinales > Debaryomycetaceae > Candida > Candida frijolesensis. The sequence continues at coordinate 4,643 of JAKTVH010001383.1, read as the reverse complement.
GCTGTTATAAGTGAAGAAGAAATGAAAAGCCCAAGTGGTAAAGCCAAATGGAGAACCTTTTGTGAAAAATTCAATGAAATTGCCGACTACAACTTTGGTACTTTGCTTAGGTTGAAAGCCAATGAAGAATATACCCAAGACAATACCATGTTTGCTGTTAGAATTCAATTCTACGCTATTGAAATTGCTAGAAATAGATACGGTTTGAACGATTGGATTGCTAAGAAGAAATAAGTAGGTAGGAAGAAAACAAAAAGAATCTGTATAATAGAGACAACAAATACTTGGTTTTGATAAACGGTTAATAAGAATAAATTCCAAAATCAACCTTCTGTAGATTACTTTTCTCTGTTCTTTCAGACCTTGCTTGTTCTGATACTTTGCTGGACTTGAATATTGAAGCACAAAAAAAATATCACCAAAAAAAAAAACAACTGTCAACAACTTTTGGTATCGCTTGATCATACTACTTTTTTTTTCTACCTTTTATCATTTTTGGCAATTTTTATTTCACTTTCGCCCGTATATTATTTGATCTCAGTCGTTTTTACATGATTCCAACATGGCTCCACCAAAACCATCCAATGCCAATACTACTCAGTTAAACCCCCAGACACAATGGCAGACTAGCAATAGTACTAATAGCAACAATAATGGAAACAATAACGTGAACAACAATGGCAACAGCAGCAACAATATCACCAAGCTTAATCAATCATCCTTGGGTCCAGAGTTGATGTATACATTGCCAGGGGTCATAAACTATCTTACTTCAGAATTCACCAATTTGGAACGATTCAAGATCATGACGAATTTGGAAAAGAATGAAATGAAATATAGGATCATTCAACTACAAGGAGAAGTGACCACTTTAAAGTATAATAATGAGAAACAACAATTAAAGATTAAAGAATTGGAAGAAGAGAATAACCAACTAAAATTGAAATTGAATGGAGATGCAAAAGACGAGATTGAAAATTTGGAAAAGAGCGAAACGGCTGAACTCAACGAAGTTGATTTACAAATGATCAAGAAATCAAGACAACAATTGACAGATTCCATGAGAGAAGTGGTTACTTTGTTGAAAGCACCCACTACTACGTCCCGGGCAACTCAGATATTATCCAATAATAACGATTTCGATGCATTATTGAACAGCCCTGACATCAGCCAAGTGGATGAGTTCAATTTTAATGGGCATGACGAATATTTATCTTCTCTCACAAAGAAACACAATAAAGGCACACATCCAAGTTCTATAATTTCACAATTTTTCAGTGGGGAACCAACTGGAGAGGAGCTTGAAAAGGAAAAAGTAAGTGATGAAGCTGCTACCACAGCTACAGCTACAGCCACAGCAGATAGTGTCGATTTGGACGATGTGTTGGAAAGAGCAATAACGAATTCTAGTGATAATCTAACTGTCATTCTAGATGAAGAAGACAAACATGTGGATGAGAAGGTGGAAGGTGACAACAAGAACGTGAACGAGAACGAGAACGAGGAAGAAGAAGAAGAAGAAGATGACGAAGAAGATGTGGAAGAAGAAGAATATGAAGACAGCGGAGATATTTCGTTCCGTTCTGGACTCAGATCACCAGACCCCAGTCCTGACCCAACCATAAATGATTACGCCGATTCCAGTTACAACCACCTTGATGTGTTTAATCATGACAAAAATACCATATACTTGAATTCAATGAGCGAGGAATCCGACAAACGCGTTAAAATGTACATGGTAACGGATAATAAATTAATATCAACTCACGAATTCACCATGCATTCATCACCAAAGAAAATATTAAATTTATTCCCTATAGGTATTCCCGATACAGTATTGATCATTGAAAAAGACGGAGATATTAAATCGCTAAATATAACAGATGATACTGATGTCAAAGAACACACAATCACTTCCGTACAAGCCATTTTCCAGGACATTGAATCTTGTGGATTAATCGACTTTTCGATAAAATCAAACTCAGAGAATAAATATTTCGGATTATGCATATCGGGTCAATCATCATTAAACCAGCAATTTCTTCTGAAAGTGTATCAATTGAGTTACGACCTTGCTACAAAGACCATATCTGCAAAAGAAATTGGAAGTTATAACAAAAAGTTTTTAACCAAGGGGAAATCAGTCAATAATGTACAATTTGCTGGATGGTTCAATAACGACAAACTTGATACCAACGAGTCTGCTCCAGTGAATAACAGTTCATCAGCACCATCGTCGTCATCGTCGCCAAAGACTGGAAATAATACCAACAATAGTAAACTAGGTAAGAAAAACGTGAGTTGTGATGATATAACTTTGGCACCGTACGAAATATTGTATAAAATCGATGGAAAGACAACAAAATTGAATATTGTTCTGAAACAAACTACACCATTTTCAGGATAGGTTTCACTCACTTTTTCACTTTAATATATAATTCTTATAATTTATGTGTAATAGGAGAAATTGTAGTATACCTCTGGGTGTCAAGTGGGACCAAAATTCATTCTCAATTTCACGACCAAAACAGGCACGGCACCAAGGATTTCATTTTTTTATTTTTTTTTGTTTTTCACAGTTCCACCAATCATCAATCCACCAAATGTCAGACACCAGTCCAGTTATAGTCTCATTATCTGATTTAACCCAAGGATTGGATTCTGAAACATTGAATCGTGCATTTGGACCTGATTCCTTGGGTGTAATCGTCATCCAAGACCTTCCCAAAATCTATCTTCAACTCCGTCAACAAGTTCTTACCAACGCGTCGAAATTAGCAAATTTACCTTCAAATGTACTTAAAAGTTTAGAAAATGAAGAATCTTATTGGCTAGTAGGTTGGTCATGTGGGAAAGAAAAATTGAACAACAAGGATACTCCTGATTTTAAAAAAGGTTCATATTATTTAAATTGTGCATTTCATAATGATCCCAGTCTAGAAGCACCAAGAAAGGAATTGGTTGATAAATTCCCGCACTACAAAACGTATACTGAAGGTAACGTGTATCCTGATGAAGCATTGATTCCGGGATTCCAAAGTGATATAAAAAGTTTAATCAATTTGATCATCTCGGTGGGTGAGTCAGTGGCTGAATCTTTGGACAAGTATATTTTGGATAATGTCCCAGGTTATAAAGAAGGGTATTTGAAAAGTTTGGTAAAGACATCGACGTGTACCAAAGCTAGGTTGTTACATTATTTCCCAGAAACCGAAGACAATGGTACTGAAGAAGAAGAGGATGACAGTTGGTGTGGGGAACATTTGGATCATTCATGTATAACCGGATTAACATCAGCATTGTATCTTAATAACGAAGACGGAGTGGTAGCACCGGTGTCTGACTCTGGATTATACATTAGAAACAGAAACAATGAGATAGTTAAGGTTGATATTCCGGAAGATTGTTTAGCGTTCCAGTCAGGTTCAACATTGCAAGAAGTATCCAAGGGCAAGTTCAAAGCTGTTCCTCATTTTGTCAAGAGTTCCAAAGCTGGAAATGGTATATCTAGAAACACATTGGCTGTGTTCATGCAACCCGATTTGAATGAGTTGGTCAATGAGAAGGAAAATTTTGCTGACTATGCTTCTAGGATCTTGAAACAGAATCATTAGATAGGTTACACCGAAATAAAAAGTTGTAAAATATATCATGCGACTATATTTGCGCGGCGCATCAACCAAGGTTGGAGAGAAAATTTTCTTGGTCAGTGGAGAAAGATAACAAATCTACTTTTTATCTATAATCTCTATTTCTTTCTTAACAACATTAAACTAAACATATGACAGGTCTTACACAGGAGCAATTGGAGCAATTCGATACAGAAGGAATGCTTTGTCTTCCTGATTTTCTTACTCCCGAACAAACTGCTCAATTATTAGAAGAATCCCATAGATTGTTATCACAATGTGACTTGTCAACCCATCCAAAAACAACTTTCAAAACTGCCGATAATGATCATATTGGAGATAGATATTTTTTTGAATCATCCGATAAGGTGTCGTTTTTCTTTGATACTGATTCCTTTAACGATAAGGGAGAATTGCAAATTGAATTGTCCAAAGCAATCAACAAGATTGGTCACGGATTACACATTCATAATGATTTATTTCATAAAATTACCTTTGATGAAAAGGTGCAAGGCATTGCGCATAGTTTGAATTACAAAGACCCAAGAGTATTACAAAGTATGTGTATTTTCAAACAACCAATAACAACAACAACGAAGAATGAAGAACGAGATAATGTCGTGCCACCCCATACTGATGCTACTTTTTTATATACTGATCCCCAATCGGCAATTGGATTCTGGTACGCCTTGGAAGATTGTACTTTAGAAAATGGGTGCTTGGCATATATACCAGGCTCACATAAGAAATACCCCGTGAATAAAAGATTTGTTAGAGTTGATGGGTGTAATAAAGGTTGTAATTTTGAATATTTCAGTGAGGATCCAGTGGTGGATGAAGAATATAAATATGTTCCATGCAAGGCAGGTTCATTGATCTTGATCAACAATTCAGTGTTACATAAATCAGAGAGAAACAAATCGGACAAATCAAGATATGCTTATGCTTTCCATGTTATTGAAGGATTAGCCAAATATGATGAATTGAATTGGTTACAAGTGCCCTACACTGGAG
>JAKTVH010001382.1:0-18652 GCA_030557105.1 Candida frijolesensis | reverse complement strand
AAATTGTTTGGTCTTGTAATATGGAAAATTAAGTGCTAGTTGGTATAAATAAATTTGTCTGAGTTAGTATGGACTTTTTCTCTACAAATATTACATATTATTTTGTCACACCACTCCAAATTAAATGTAATCGACTATACAAACTTCTCAAGACATTCGGAGGACAAGATCCAAAAGATCGGTTTTGTAGTTCACTAATGGGTTATATTTATTATGTACCCTTCAATACCCTGGTATATTTAGAGTTTGGTTAAGAATGTTTTCAGTTATAATTAAAATGGTTATGTTATGAATCTAAAATTTTGGGTCAAAAAAAAAAAAAAATCCCTCGAGATTTCGCCTGAGATATTCCTTGAGATTTTGACAAAATTTTAGTAATGATAAACCTCTTAATCAAATTCAATAAAATACCTCTGATTCTACACACGACTGAAAAGATCCACCAATCACAACAATATGAAGAAAGAATGAGAACACATATTGATATTTGAACAATAGATTTTTCGTCCATTTTGATCACACATTTTTTGTCGCGTTTTCGCGTGTGATCTTTCCCACCAACGTGCTCCCGTCCCGCTATTTAGACTACTTTTCCCCTCGTGTTCGCCATCCCCCCCGCCCGAACCGAGCGATAAGATATAAGATAAGAACTCAACGAATTCCTCTCTCGAGGAATATTTCTCCAAAATTCACTTCCAACTTTATTCTTTACAAACACTAACACCACTAACAACTAACAGCAAACAACACAAGACAAGGATGAGATACACGTTAGCCGTCCTCACCACCTATCTTTCATTAGTTTCTTCGCAATATATTTTCAAAAAGGCACCATCATGTCCCATCGACCCACCAATCTCTTGTTCCCGAGACGTTTTCCTTGATGATAATAACAATCCACTTGACACCTGTTGTTTTGAATCTCCAGCAGGTATAATTGAACTCACGCAATTTTGGGATTATAATCCTGCCACGGGTCCCGAAGATTTATTCACCGCACATGGATTATGGAATATGTATTGTTCTGGTAATTCATATCCTCAATCTTGTGATCGCTCTTTAGCTATTCCGAATGATGGGAGAACGTTACGGGACATAATTGTTAATCAATTCAATGATGAAGAGTTGTATGATGGATTATCTAGGGTTTGGAAAGACATCCATGGTGATGACTTGCAATTTTGGGCTCATGAATGGAATAAACATGGTACGTGTTTCAGCACCATAAAGCCTCATTGTTATGGTGATGGGGAGTATAAGAAGAATGAAAACATTTATGATTTTTTCAAATCGGCTTATTATTTATTTAGTCAAGTGCCTACATTTCAATGGTTGAATGAGTCAGGAATTATTCCATCAGACACAACCACGTACACAGCACAAGAGATTCAAGATGCCTTGCGGGGGAAATTCGGTAAGGAGGTTTATTTCAAATGTGATTCAAACCATGCTATAAATGAAATTTGGTATTATTTTAACGTTAAAGGTTCGTTATTGCAGAAAAACTATATCCCTATTGATTCTTTATCCCATAGCAATTGCCCGTCTACGGGAATCAAATTCCCGCCAAAGGGAAGTAAAGTTCATCCAGGTCCTCCACGCCGTCCACCGCATGCTACCAAAACATATGGTCCTGCTCCACCAACGGGGATTCCTGAACGATCATATATTGAATTAAGTGGCAAACCAGGATGTCTTATTTCAAATGGAAGGTATTATACTTCAGGCACATGTGCAACATATCATTTTTCCTCATTATCATCGGGATCTAATTCTAATGGTGTTCAAATTATTTCATCGAGGGGAATTTGTGGGGTGGATTCGGAAGGTAATTTTGTATGTAATAGATCAAATCAACTTACAAGAGATAAATTCACCATTCAAGATAATAAAATTGGATATGATGGGAAATTCGATTGGTGCTTGGGTGGAACTATTGGTGGCGGGTCCACTGTACAGACTTTTGTTAAAGTAGCTGACGGATCTTGTGATTCTTTCCAATTGACAGTATCAAATTGAATCTCCAAAAGGAGAATTGAAGCATAATCAAAAATACAATTAAAAGACAATAAAAAGCACTATAAAAAGGACAACTAAAAGACAATACAAAAGCACAATAAAAAAGTTTATAAACATACATATAAAAATAGAAAAATAAAAGTTTACTTCATGTTTTTTTTTTTTTTTTTTTTTTAATCGTTGAAGATCTATATTGATAAAAATTAATACAACCATATACAAAGAATAAAAACTATATATAATTTACCGGTGTATAAGAATAAGAAAATGAAATAATAGTAAGAATAAAAATTTGTCATAAGATTATTAAAAGCAAAATGCAGTTGATGCAAGTCATTAAAGAATAAGTAAAGATATTAAAAAAACGAAATCACAGAGTTAGTGCTTCGTTGATTAATATCTGTAAATGTCGGCCTTGTATGGACCTTCTTGTGGGATACCCAAGTATTCAGCTTGGACATCAGTCAAGGTGGTCAATCTAGCACCCAAGTGGTCCAAGTGACATCTAGCAACGGTTTCATCCAAAACCTTTGGTAACAAGTGGACACCAACATCGAATGGACCGGTTTTAGCAAATTCTGGGAATTGTTCTCTGAATTGTTTGTTGTCAGCATTGAATAAAGCAATTTGAGCCAAGACTTGGTTAGAGAAAGAACAAGACATGACGAAGGAAGAGTGGCCAGTGGCACAACCCAAGTTAACTAATCTACCATCAGCCAACAAGATCAAGTGTCTACCGTTCTTCATCAAGTATCTGTCAACTTGTGGTTTGATGTTGACAACGGATTCAGCATTGGCTTTCAACCAAGCAACATCAATTTCGATATCGAAATGACCAATGTTACAAACAATGGCATCTTCTGGCATTTGTTCGAAATGTTTACCAACAATGATGTCACGACAACCGGTGGTGGTAACGAAGATTTGACCAATAGAAGCAACTTCATCCATTGGAGCAACTTGGTAACCAGAAACAGCAGCTTGCAAGGCATTGATTGGATCAATTTCGGTAATGATGACTCTAGCACCCATACCTTGTAAAGCCATGGCACAACCTTTACCGACATCACCGAAACCAGCAACGATGGCAACTTTACCAGCAATCATAACATCGGTGGCTCTCTTGATACCATCAACCAAGGATTCTCTACAACCGTACAAGTTGTCGAATTTAGATTTGGTAACGGAATCGTTAACATTGATAGCTGGGACCTTCAATTTACCATCTCTTAAAGCCTTGTACAAGTGGTGAACACCAGTAGTGGTTTCTTCAGATAAACCGAAACAATCTTCCAACATTTCTGGGTATTTTTCGTGAACCAAAGAGGTCAAATCACCACCATCATCCAAAATCAAGTTCAATTTTTTGCCATCTTTGAAAGCAAACAATTGTTGTTCAATACACCATTGGTATTCTTCTTCGGTTTCACCTTTCCAAGCGAAAACTGGAACACCAGCAGCAGCAATGGCAGCAGCAGCATGATCTTGAGTGGAGAAAATGTTACAAGAAGACCAAGTAACTTCAGCACCCAAGGCAACCAAAGTTTCAATCAAAACAGCGGTTTGAATGGTCATATGTAAACAACCAGCAATTCTGGCACCTTTCAATGGTTGAGATGGACCGTACTTCTTTCTGATGTACATCAAACCTGGCATTTCATTTTCAGATAATTCAATATCTTTTCTACCGAAGGCAGCTAAAGAAATATCGGCAACTTTGTAGTTAGTGGCTGGAGCAGCGGACATGATTAATTGATTGATAGTAGTAGTGATTTACTAAAGTATAAAGAAAGAAAAAGAAGAAGAAGAAAAGGAAAAAGGGGAATCAAAATGATCTTTTTTTTTACGTATAGGTTTTTTTCTTTTTTATTGAAAAATTTTCCCTTCTGCTGTGTTGGGCTGCGTTGGTTTTGTACGACAGAGTTTTATTTGTAGGGGCGAGAACAACGTGTGCTTAACTATGTGTGTCGTATAGGTCACATGCACACTTCTGCTGTAACTACCACCATTGTTTTAATTAACTTATCATTACATACCTGTATATATATATATATATATATTTTTATTATAGATCATTACAAAAGACGTTACAAATATATAAAAACAACAAAACGATTTCACTAATAAAAAAACGCAAGCTAAAACAAAAATCATTATAACACAGTTCTAATCCCAATTCGAATGATTGTCTGGCTCTTCTTGTTCTGCCTCTCACGTCCCACCTCTTAAATATCAAATTTCAACCAATCTAAATCCTTATAATTGTTCTTGGTGGTGGTGGTGGTGGTGGTGGTGGCAGTTGCGTTTACAGGAGTCGTAGTGGCAGAACTATCACTTGTATTGTTTGTACCCATGGAATGATGCGTTGTTGGAACTTGTCCAAATCCATTGACAAAACTTTGACTTCTGTCAGACAATTTATTCGGAACCATAAACTCTTCATTCTGTAAATCAGTATAACTTTTGAAAAAATCATCATCATCCATTAACAAATTAGTAGTATTCATACCATTGGACGATGTGAATGAATTCAACACATCCATTATAAGCATTTCGTCATCAACACCTTTACGCTCAACGATTGGTGGCTTGCTTGCACGGTATTCTTCCAAGGCTCTTTGTTGTCTGGTTGACATGTGGGTAACTCTACCCATAGATGACGGTAGTAAATCAGATATATTCAATGGAGTTTCAGGTACAGAACTTGGGGTTTCATGTTGCTGAGCATACAGTGGGAAAGAAGTAGCAGAATTGAAAGAACCTGGAGTGTCAGCAACAGCAGTTTCAAGGATCACGTTGTTGGGATTCATCAATGTGGTTGTACTGTTTTGACGAGAAATAATTGGTGATTGTTGATGGCCAACATTATCAAAATAAGTTGATTGAGGGAATCGCTGGTTCAATATGTTTATGTTTGAAGAAGTTAATGAATTTGTCAACGCCGATGACGAAACTGCGCCACCAATGGCAATGCTCTTTCTTTGTTGCAAACTACCAACCGATGATTTTCTATTGGTGAATGAATTGCTACGTTTAATGGAATTTGACAATGACGAACTTGTTAGCGAAGTAGATGACGAAATACGATTACGCATGGAGAAAGAAGAAGATGGAGTACGAGGACCACCATCGTCAATTTCAGATTTCTTTCTTTTAAATGGCGGCGAAAATGGTGTGTTTGATGAGTTGTGTGTTGGTGCAGCTGGTGCTATAGCTATTGCTGTTGCAGCTATAGCTGTAGCTGACGATGATGATGATGGAATAGGTATTGATTTTGTTCTGGCCGATGGAGTCAAGTTGGTTTCGCTAGGAGGTTTTGGCAATATAAGTACGTTTTTAAATCGCTGAGACGAATTTGGAACTGAACTAGGAGCAGATGACAAAGAATTGGAAGACGGAGATGGGGATGGTGCTATAGCTATTGGTAACGGTTTTATTTTATAACCCAATTCATTTTTGAGGGATGCATTTATAAACAGGTTGGTTGGAGTGCCCAATTTTGAAGTTGTACTTGGTTTCCTTGAGTTTCTCTTCTTAATCACATCTGTCTTCAAGGAAAGTGGTCTTGCAGTACCGTGAAGTTTGAGGAACAACCCACATGCATTACATAAAGTATTACCCACAGCATCTCTTCTCCAAAGTGGCGTGGCAGTGGTTTTACAGTTATAGCATGTAGTAACTTTTTTCAGTGCACCATTCGCCGATTCCACACTTGCTTTTGGGTCTGCGTATTTGTTGGTTGAATCATTTGGAGATGATACATGTCTTGGGGAAGGTACTTCAGAGTCCGGAGATGTAGGTTTAAATGAGCCGTTACGGTTGTTATTTCCGCTGTTAGTATTGATGCTGGTGGTTGTTGCGGTAGTCATCACGTTACCCTTATTGTTCGTTCTGGCTGAAATATTTGATTGATGCAATGGGGAAGTAGTTGTGGTTGAAGTCGTAATGGTGTTATTTTTCAAATCGTCTATAGACAACGGCGACAATAAATCAAACACTTTGTCATGGTTGGCAGATGATAGACTATGATGACGTTGATCCCGTTGGTTGTTTGATGTGGCAGTAGTAGCACTAGAAGTATGATTTGAATATTCTGCTTGCATTTTAGTTAATTGAGTATTGGAACTGGATTTGCGCAATTGTAAGTTTTCGATTCTTGGTTGCAAGTTCAAAAGCTTTTTAGCGGAATATAATAAGTCAATAATAGAAGGTGCAGTATCAAATGAAGTATCTTTGTTAGTTCTTGAGGTTGTGGATGTAGAATGGGAAGAGGTAGATGACATTTGTCTTTTGTTATGGGTGTGTAATTATTCAATGTCAATAAATAATTATGTTATACCCTCCCTTTTTTTTTTCTCCTTTATTAAAAAATCTTGGGAGCTGTGATAGATGATGATGTGATACGAGTGGCTTGTTAATATCTAGTGATATTGTAAGTATGACTGTGCTTGCTCTAGTTGGGTGCTTCTTGAAAGTGTTGTACGTATAAGTAGAAAATAAAATATAGCACTAGAAATACCAATTTTTTTTTTTTCCTTTAATTCTTTATTTCTTGCTTTGGAGTATTTTAGTATTTGGGTTTTTAATTATTTCCTCTGCAGAAGAAGAAGCAGGAAAAAAAAAAAAAAGAAAAAAAAAAAAAAAAAAAAAAAAAAAAATTTGGAAGAAGAAAAATGTCGTACTGCTAATTTTTTTTTAATTTCCTTTGTGTGTGTGTGTCGTCTTAAAAAGAAAAAAATTTTTTTAGTGTCGTGTGTGTTGGCCCAATTAATACTATTGTCTTATTTTTGCAACAATAAATCAACACATCTCCAAATGTTTGTCAAGAAAACAAGTGGTAACTGAGTGTATGTATATGTGTGGGGTGAGAGGAAAGGCACGATTGTGTATATGCATGTGTATACTTATTGCTGGGCAAAACTTTAACAACTTAGTGTATATATAAGGTTATTGGAGGGAAGTGAGCTCCTGTAGCGGACTTTTGTCAATGACTCTTATTTTTTTTTTTTTGGTGTAAAATGTCGCAACTGGTGTTTGTTCATGTCGTGACACTACCTAAAGAATTATGTTAGAGAGAGAGAGAGAGAAAAAAAAAAAGAAAACTTTTTATCTTTAATTTAAATTAAGTCGTGCACAATTGTCACACTCACACGTTATGACGACATTGCTGAATAGTAACCTCATCCATACGTTCAACACTCACACTTTGTTCTCTCTTTCTCGCCCCCTTCTCGCCCCAAGGCTATTGTTGAATCGACACAAGAACAATAAGATCAGAATACACACCCCCCTCCCCCCCACTAACCATACAAACGCCACTAACCGGAAGTAAGAAAACCGACAACTATAAACGGAAAAATAACCAAACCTATAATACCCAAAAACATTCATCGTTTTTTTTTTTTGATTTTATGCCCAGAACATAAAAAACCTGCATCTTTCATGCCATGGTTTCATTGGTAATTTTGTGAACCAACTTTTTGTCAATCATGACTCGTCTCTTCCCCACATAGATATAAAACAGTAATCAAACGCATTTAAAGCAAGCAAATTTAATAACCCTTTATACTGTTTAATTAGAAGAATCACATAATAGGCCGGGAAAACCACCTGTTTTTTATTTTATTTCCATGGGTTGTGTTGTCAGCTTAAACTTCGGCTGTCGCAGGAGGCACAACTACCAAAAATTTCATGTGGTGAATTGCCTTAAGTTAAGCCAAGTTGACTCAAGTCAAATTAAGCTCGCACCTAGAGGGGAGAAGATTTACACTTTCCGTCCGATTGCATCATTTTTATGATCTCCACTCTTTAATACTTTCTGATCTTATTTTCCCTTTTCACTTTTTGGGTTTTTCTTGATATTGGCCCTGGGTGTATGTGTCGAACTTTATGTTGCACTCCCACATTAGCCTATGAGATGATAAAATAATATAGAAAATTAGCCGCGGGATTACTGCATTAGGTTCACCCACTTTTTATTCCATTACCCAATATCTAATGATGTGTAAGAAAGTGAGTATTTGTGGTTGCTCTGTTGCTCTTGAAAAATATAAACCTCCATTCACCCACTATAAAGCAATATAAATTCAATGAATTATTTCAGGGAGGCGGGGTGGCTGGTGACGGGGCAAAGTAATAAGACAACATGTTATGATCCCTTGGTCCAAATCACATTTCCACTTCTATGTCTATTTCTATTTCCACGGCAATAGCAATCGTCTTTGCTTCTATTGTTCATTAACAATAACAATTTGGAACAAGGAGAAGGTTATAAACCTGTCGTCGTTGCTAACTGTATTAGAAAACGATCTTACACGCCATGCATTAAAGATAATTGACCCTCATAGAAACATTCTATTGATAAGGCAAGATAAACGATTACATAGACGATTACAGATAAAGAAAACAAAGCACAAAGAACAACGAAGAACCCTTGAGAAATTATCGTATACTATTGCAAGTGGCTCACACAAAAGAATAATATGAAACCAACAACAACAACAACAAAAAGAAGTACCCTATATATCATAACCCCAGTCGTCACTTTGTTCTCTTTCGTTATCTTTTTCTATTCTATTTACTCTGTTCTCAAACTAGAACCATTGAATTTGCTGAATCTCTTGTGACCATTGTAATGATGGTTATGATGGTATCCATTATTACTACTACCACTACCAGTTCCATTCCCAGTTATCATACTAGAACCCGTTGTGCCAACTTTCTCTCTTTCTCTTTCTCTTTCATTGTCAGCATGTATTCTATATTCAAAACTAACCCCAAACACCCTTTCATTAGATCCATTATCAACGGTTTCAACACAATCACTACCTTGAATGATAGAATCACATTCACGAATAACCCTTAATATAGAATCACATATAATTCTTCTAGCTTGGAAAGATGTTAATTTTTTGGTATCTTTTTTCCCAAAAAAATTCAAATTGGAATTCCATAAACTTATTATATCTTCATCTTTTCTTACACTCAACACCAATCCACATATATCATTCAACAACAAGTCTTGAATTTCTTCCGAGTTAGAATCTGGAATTAATGATCCCGTCAAGGTTTTCAACACCAATCTTTCCCAAATTAAACTGGTTCTTTTACGTAATGTTTCTTGCTTGTCGAAATCGTCATCAATTAATTTTCTATTAAATCGGAAAACCCATCTACCACCTTTGGAATTTATTGGATCTTCCCAAACTGGGTTAACTCCAGCTTTGAAAATTAAAAATTCCGTACCAATGTTTAATTCAAAGGTTTTTTTGATGGATGAAAAACTACTCCATAATTGTTCCAATGAAGCAAGATGTTGGATTTTTTGTCCTGTGGTGGAATCATAAAATGATAACTCATTAGTTGTTTGTAAATATAAATCAACTCCTGGATTGCTTTGTTGTTGTTCGTCAGTTGTTGATGATTCTGTTCCTTCATCTGATTTTTGTTGTTGATCTTTCTTCTTGGTTCTGGAATGATACCATACTGTCCAACAATAAGGCAAAGTATGATGATTTAATGGAACAGTGGCCAATGCGTCATGGGTCAATTTTTCAACATCCAATTTAGGTATTTTCGATGGGATGGCAAATTTCCTAGGTGTTATATTACTACCAGTTGATGTGTTGGTGTTGAAATCAGAAGTGGTTGTCCTGGATCCAAATGTAGTACCTGATGATAGAGATATCGGATTGGTGGCTGATGGAGTGGATGTTGAGTGTGAACTTAATGAAATAGAAGAAGATGAATCATGGGATTGAGGATTCATAATTCTATTGAATAATGACTCTGCTCTCTTTAAATTTTCAGACATGATGAATAACAATGATAATGGTAATTAATGATGATTTATGATGATTTATGATGAGATGGATGTTTTTGGGTTATTTTATTTGATTTTGTAGATACAATTAAAATACTAATAATACAGGAGGGGGGAAAATAAAATAGCTGTTTTGCTTTCGAAATAGGGGAAGAAAGGAAAAATATAATTAAAAAAATAGATGCAATGAATTTGAATTGGTTATATTAATGATGATAATTTGTTATACATAAACACTTCCCACACAAAATAAAATATCAAACGATGATGAAGAGATAAAAGGGAAGTAGGTGGAAAAATTTTTGGTGATAATTTTTTTTTTTCTGCCCTCATCTTCTTCTTCTTCCATTCGCACTGAGTTTTGCGGAATCTCTTTGTTGGTCAAAAATTAAAAAAAGTTCCCTCATCACAAATTTTTTTATGTTGGCTGTTTTTCATTTTGTCTTTCCTTTTTATTTTTCTCTCTCCCTCCTTTCCCCTCTGTCGCTACCACCACTGGACGACACCGCTCGGCGTACGCTCAGAACCTTGCCACAGATCTACACGTCCACGCGACATTAAAATTAGTATAAATTATATTGCGCTCATAATATATTTCTTCTTCTACACATCTCTCTATCT
The DNA here is from genome assembly GCA_030557105.1 of Candida frijolesensis. Lineage (NCBI taxonomy): Eukaryota > Fungi > Ascomycota > Pichiomycetes > Serinales > Debaryomycetaceae > Candida > Candida frijolesensis. The sequence continues at coordinate 8,190 of JAKTVH010001382.1, read as the reverse complement.
AGGCTTTACCGTAATAATGCAAGTAACTTCCCAAAGTCTTACAACCATTGATATAGTTACCAACATCCAACTTCTCATTGATGGAGTGAGCACCATCATCTCCTCTACCCATTGGTAAAAGCAACACATCAACACCCAATTCTTTTTCAAAAGTCAAAGTAATTGGAATAGAACCACCTTCTCTAGTGAAATCTGGAACAACTCCCCAAACATCTTGAGTAGCCTTGGATGCAGCAGTAAAACTTTCATTGAATGGATCAGAAACCCAATAGTTACCATCGTGGATCAATTCAACCTTGAATTTGTTTGGAGAACCCAATTTTTCAAATTCAGAAGTGACATATTTGTAAACCAATTGATCCAATTTACCAGAATCGATATCTGGAACAGTTCTAATGGAGAATTTACCAACGACTTTGGCTGGGATAACGGTTTTGGCACCAGCACCGGAGAAGGCACCTTCAATACCATGAACAGATAAAGATGGGAATCTCCATCTGTGTTTCAAGATATCCTTTTTGTTATCATGTAAGGAAGTTTCAGAACCACTGGCAGCATTCAATTCTTCAACGGAGAAATCAATGGCATCATACAAGGAATCTTCCTTTTCGGTCAATGGAGCAACCATATCATAAACCCCAGGAATTAAAATCTTTCCCTTGGAATCAACCAAAGTAGAAAGAACTTTAACCAAATCGGTCATTGGTTCAGCAATAATACCACCAAAAATACCAGAATGTAAATCAGCACCAGGACCTTCAATAATGACTTGATAATAATTACATCCTCTTAAACCATAAGTTAAAACTGGTTTTTTGGTACCTAACCAATAATTATCGGAAATAGTAACTTGGTCAACACCTTTAAAATATTCTTTGGCTTCTTTAGCAACCAATTGATCCAACCCCAAAGATCCACTTTCTTCCATACCTTCAAAACAAACAACCAAATTAACTGGCAATTCCCAACCCAATTTATTATGGGCTTCAATGACATTCAACCATCCAACAACAGGACCTTTATCATCAGTAGCACCTCTACCATACAAGATATCTTTAGCCTTGTCATAATGTAAAGCAAATGGTTCAGTGCTCCAACCATCTTCTTTCAAAGCTGGTTGAACATCATAATGACCATAAACCAACACAGTCTTCTTTTTTGGATCAGAACCAAATCTACCCAAGACAATAGGTGGTAATTTTAAATTGGTGTCGATGACAGGTGGTGGTTGAATACCCAATTCCTTCAATTGGATATCTTGGAATCCCAAAGCGGTCAATTCATCAACTAAGAAATGGGCCATTTCAACGACTTTTGGTCTCAAGGTTTCATCTGAAGATACCGATGGAATAGATACGGCCTTTTGTAATCTTTCAATGAATTTTGGTTTCAATTCTTCAATGGTGTTGAAGAATGGTTCCAATGGTAATTTTTCATATGTAGACATGGTATTAGTGGTGGTTGTGTGATATGTGAAATGCTGAATAGGTAATTGGTTCGAGGAAAAAGAAGGGGATTGATATAAACGAATTGAGGAGGAGGAGGAAGTGAAAGTACGAAATTTTCTTCTTTTCCCCTGTGTAATGGTGTACCAATTTTTCGTCGCAATTGGAGCCACACGTCGAAGTGGACTTCTTGCCCTGAATAATTCAAATGCCTTACGCTGAGAAACTTCAAACGCCATTTAAAGGAAAGACAAAATAGATATTAGACCCACCGTCGCTTACCGAAATATGAAAAATAAAAGTGGTTTGTAAATCAAAGAAAAAATGTATCTCGTTATTAATAGTTTCCCCTTGTAATCTGGTCACGTGACAAATTTTGACCTACCATGCACTCATCCTTAATCTGAATAATTTTTTTTATTTTTGTTTTTGTTTTGGCAACATAGAATATATATCTCCGTTATCAATCATGCCTCCTGCCGTATATGAAATCAGCGATTCCTCGTCGTCATCAGAAGAAGAAGAAGGTGATGATATTCTTGGTATAATATCGGGCAATAAAAACAACAACAATGCATATCAATCAGGATTGAAAAGACGATCAAGTAGTCGACTCGATTTCCAACGAAAACAAGATCAATGGCAAAAACGCCAGGCTATTGCCAAGGATGAATTTCATGTTGAAATACCCACTATTTTCCAAACAAAGGGAGTTAAATTGAATGATATGTTTAAGAGAAATAATAATATCAAGGAAGAAATGGATAATGATAAACGTGCATTAAAAATTGAATATGATAGAATCCAGCAACATAAATCGAAAATCATTATGGAATTGAATGATAATGGATCTAATGGATTACAAAAATATGATGATCATCGTGATTCTGAATTGATTAATAGTTTAATGAAGCAAGAATCTCTTGGGATGGGGATCCAGAGGCATTTTTATTTTTTACGAAATGTGGATGAATTGACAATTGGTGGGGAGTATGAGAGACTACCACAATCGTTATTGTTTTTAATTCAAAGAAATCCTGCTGCAGCATATAAGTTAGTCAAGAATGATTTGAAAAGTTTTGTTTTGAGATCATTGGAAACGGTATTGAATCCTACTCATTTACAAACCATAAACGACATGATAATATATCAAACTAATGAAAAGCAAGATATTTTTACCACTAATGAATTAATTTCGTTGGTGGGTAAATGTGGTGGGAGTACAGAATTATTGGAAAATGGAAGAACGAAAAAACTACCGATTAAAATACATCAATTTAATAATAATTTAAGAATTCAATTAATTCGATTGACTTTGGTGTTTAATTGTTATCTTCTGGGAAAATCGGTTGATTGGGATGTGTTTTTAAAACTTTATCTAATGACAATTGGTGATTATAATTGTAATTATCGGGAATATGAAGCATTATGCGATTTGATAGATTCAGTTTCGTCAGCATGTGATGAGAAATGGGAAAACAGTGACCATTCTGTGGCATTCGAAAGACAAATGAGAAATCTATCCACGTGTGTCTATGGAAATGATAAAAAAGAGGAAGATGATCTGAGTGTGGATGGGGATGCAGAGAAGAAACAGATGACCAAAGGAGATTACGAATTGATGATAACGTTATTGAACCGGATGGGTCTACCGCTATCCATGCGCAAAGAATTACATAAAGTAGAGTTGGATGAAAACTATGCTAACATATATGAATTTAGTTTGAAAATAAGACTACTGACTATTGAACTTGTTCCAAAGAAACAGAAAAACTCCAAAGATTTAAGGAATGCTAGAGATAAAATATTGACATTGAAAACCCAAGTACATCGTTGTATGAATAGCGTATCGGGTTCTGATTTCAAAAATGAAACCAACATTCATAGGGAAGAAATGCAAAATTTGTTGAGAGATGATTACCATCGGTTGGAAAGTTTAGGAAACATATTACAATCTGAATGTGAGTTCTTAGAAGGGGATATATTTTATGATGATATAGAAAGTAAATAGATTTGTGAACGATCTATGTGACATATTTATTTATTTTTGACTATTCCGGTGGTGCCTGTCGGCCGTAATTCGTTCATAGATGGCCGAGAAAAGAAACGTGCGTCATGAAATGTGTCTAACTTTTTTTTGTTTTTCTGTCGCTCTGTTTGGCTTGCTGCACGAACAATAACGACTAAATATCTTGTTGACTCACATCTTGTCCAATTCACCTTTTCTTTTTCCAACCTTTCCTATTCGTTGTTCTTCTTTTGCCTCCTATATTTATATTTAGAAATATATGAGATCACTCAAATCTTCCGATTTACAATACTTCAAACGAAACATCTCCCAACATTCCCCATCCTCACCATCCATCTCATCCACAATCATGACAGTATCTAACAATCAAACCATCACGTATATCAATCCTGAATTAACAGAAGTTGAAAATGCCAAACCTGGTAGACATGTGAATTTACAATATGGATTTGGACCCATCCCGGCATCATCCAAAAACAAGAAGATTTTCTATTTTGACATTGATAATTGTTTATACCCACAATCGATGAAGATCAATGATATGATGCAAGTTAAAATCCACGATTATTTCAAGAAGAATTTACAATTAAACGATGAAGAAGCCCATAATTTACATATGAATTATTATAAAACTTACGGATTGGCTATTGAAGGATTAGTTCGAAATCATCAAGTTGACGCCTTGGACTATAATTCCAAAGTCGATGATTCCTTAGATTTACATTCTGTGTTACGATACGATATCAAGTTGAGGGAAACGTTGTTGACCATCAAGGAAAGTCATAAATTTGATTATTTTTGGTTGATCACCAATGCGTATAAGAATCATGCTTTGAGAGTGGTGTCATTTTTAGGTATCGGGGATATATTCGATGGGTTAACCTTTTGTGATTACTCCAAATACCCCATCATTTGTAAACCAATGACGGAATACTTTCACAATTGTTTCCAATTGACGCAGATCGATTATAATGATAAACAAGTCATGGCAAATCAATATTTCATCGATGATAGTGAATTGAACGTTAAAGCAGCTCATAATTTAGGCGTGGGTCATGTTTATCAATATGTGGAATTAGCAAGTGATGTGCATAAATTAACGCAAAAATCGGATTTCAATGAATACTATAATCCAAATCCTGGTGAAACTGTCGATAGTTCTAAAATTACTATCGTTACAAACTTTGCTGATTTGCCAGAGATTGTTGGATGTTCATAGACTAATTAATAGAAATTATATATACACGGTTACATTTTGAAATGATACTGTAAGTCTCAATTGGAGTCGAACCAGAGCTCTAGACAAATCTAAATCATTGCAAGTCATCATGGTAGGATTCAAAGACTTCAAGAAGTTTTGAAAGTGGGCGAGTATTGCCGTACTTCAATTATGCATATATATACACGTAAAAAATACACAACTACAACTCCATCATCTTTATCAATCCGGTTATATTTTTCAATTAATATCCAATCAAATTGCCTTGTAACTAAGAGGAGGTATAATTTTGTGTGGTACATTCGTAGGAAGAAAACAGTATGCAACTCATAGCAGTGAGACACGACCTTTTCTTATGTAACCGACTGGACGGTGAGCAGTTTACAGCCTTGTTACTTACTTTTTTCGTACGAGCCATCATTATTTTTTATACCGGTGGGCTAGAACGTTTCGGTAGTGTTTTCACGTGATTACCTACATGATTTAGAGTAATTTCAGAAAACAAACGGTCAGCAGTTCCCCCTTGGTTGGTTTTTCACCCCCAAAACACGCCTTTTCGGGCGTGCCGGGGTTCCCCCTAGGTCGGTTTTCCTCCCGGAAATCACGTTTTTTCAACGTGCCGGGGTTCCCCGTCCCTTGGGGGTTTCCCGAAATCGCACCAAATTCGGCGCGTCGGGGGGTGGGCTCATTTGGGGCGACCGTTCCCCCAAGTCTTTAGGGGTCTGGGGGACCCGGTCTGGTGAGAGATGCGACTGAGGGAACATTGTCCCGCAGTGAGGTCCGCAAGGGACCCACTATGTACTACCTATATGGCTATGTACCTATATACATGTATACCTATTTAGTACCTACATAGTATTGTGGCAGTCAGATAAGGATTACCTGCCCCAATTGAACCCAAGCAACTGATGACTTGTCATTTTCCTATTGCAGTGTCAACGACAATCCATAACCGCCTTTAAGATGTGGATTGTATTCAAAGTAAATCAAGGCGGCGTTAAATTTTCTCTGTGTGGCTCTTCTGTAATTACTCCTAAAGGGAATGGATTTTCGTTATACTCCACATGTACCAGTTTCTAATATGAATGGATATAGGATAATTGGATATTGGATAACCGCCATAAGGATAACCGCCATAAGGATAACAATCAAACCAACAATCCGTCAAAACAGGATACAACCAACCGTCAAACCAGGATACAACCAACCATCAAACCAGGATACCAACCAACCATCAAACCAGGATATTAGGAAACCAACATAAGGATAACCAGCAAACAAATAACCGCCACAAGGATAACCGCCATCGACTAATTGTTAAAATTGTTAGTAAATAATTCAATAATGCAATGAAGAAGTTAGATAACATACCTTTTAGTGCTCTAGGGAGACTGTATTGATCTTATTTGGATATGATTAATATTGTATTGATATAAAAACACAAGAAAGAAGAAGAAAAATGTGTTGTAAAAAAGTTTTTTTTTTTTGGGGAAACTTGATCTCCTTTTATAGTTGTTTTTTTTGGTATAGGCGGGTAATTCTGATAACACAGATATAGTTTGGAGTTTATATGTAGATTGAAAGCGGGGAAAACTTTATTTTGTTTGTGTTTTCGGGAATAAAGACTTAATTTGTGCAGTTTATATGTGTACTAAAAGAGGGGAATGCTTTTTTTGTCTGTGTTTTTTTTTTACAGCCATTTTTTTGACAGCTGCCTGGGCGGCTATTTCTTTAATTATGAAGTGGACTTGTTTAATAAATGAATTATAATGGACCCGTTTTAATAACCTGCTGTCTTTGGTTTGTGCAATGAAAAAGGTGATAGTTATGTTTTCATAATAGAAAGACTATAAAACCTATATAGATTTCTACTACTTTGTATGTGTTTTAGTTGTGGGTAGTGTACCAAATACCAATTATAATCAAATATAGCCTTTTTATTTATTGTTTGTACCAACTCAATAGGTACGACAAAACTATCCGTACTAAGTACGGTATTAAAATGAACCATGTAGACACCATATATCATTCATTATTAGTGTGAAATTATTTATTCACGTATTATGAACATTTTTCTACAAATAATATAAACAATTTTGTCTCACATGTATGAATAATTCTGGCGCACTAGTTTGAGTTAAATGTAAAACGACTGTACTTACCATCGGTAAAATCGGAAAATCGTGTCGCTCTATCATTGCTTTGGTTATAAACTTTTATCCCGCTTAATGCATATAGTAGGATATGAAGAGGTTCCACAGTGATTTACAGTAACTTTTATTAACCAAGAGAAAGGGTACGAAGAAAAGCCACCACAGTATTCTAACTGGCTGATTGTAAATGTCCTAGTACTTTAATTTATGATAAAGTCGTGCGATTAACAAAAAAAGGGTGGATAACCTTCCCATGATTTGCATTAGGGTCTTGAACAAAGACATCCCTTTTCGCTTATTCCTAGTTATCTCTTTTTTTATATTCTATAAAACTATAAATAGAGCTTTAAATTCTAATTGATTTTTTAGTTCTTTTTTATTTTTTAATTTGATAATGATAAACATGAATTATCCATATTGCAAAGAAGCACAATTGTGCAAGTGATTTATAATTTTTTAAATCTATACGAGTCTAGTTTCGTGTTATAGACTATGTTGAAATCTCCTCCCATAAAAAGCTATATTATCTATATTAACTTTTCTATATACCCATTTAGCATTAACAGTTCTATATTGACTTTGGTTGAAATAGATCTGCTAATTGATTTTTTTCATTTATTAATTTAATGTATATAATTGTTATTTGTTATTTGTTATTAATGATATAATTTTGTTAATGTAGACCTCTAATAACATTCATTGCTCTCTCATAATCACAGAAAAGTGTTTTGGGTGAATTTGAAATCAACATATTACAAGGAAAATCTTGTTAGTACTGGTAAATTGAATATTAAGTCGTTTTTGATCAACGCGACAGAAATCTCAGTTTTTGCAACAGATCGGAGATTAAAGCCGAGAAACGAAGAATTCTATTTTTTCACTAACTTTTTTTTTTTTCCTTCATTCTTTTACACGTCAACTCTCTTGATTCCTCAAAGTCAACTAATGTTCCTAAATACACTATTAGCATTTGTTTCGTTGCTCATATTGGTCACAGCTAGAGCCCAAGCTGATGATTATGCAGACGATCAAAATATCTTTGAATTAACACCTTCCAATTTTGACAAAGTTGTTCATAAATCCAACTATACAACCATTGTCAAATTTTATGCCCCATGGTGTGGATATTGTCAACAACTAAAACCAACTTATAAGAAATTAGGCAAATATGTTCATGAAAATGCAAAATATTCCGTGAATGTGGCCAGTGTGAATTGTGATAAAGATTATAACAAACAATTATGTTCACAATACCAAGTTCGTGGATTCCCTACCTTGATGGTATTTAGACCACCTAAATACCAAAGTGGCAAAAAGGTAACTAGAGCTCAAAATCACGCTAGT
>JAKTVH010001381.1:0-19039 GCA_030557105.1 Candida frijolesensis | reverse complement strand
CCTATTTCCTCATCTAATTCGCTATCTTGTTCTTCATCTAATTCAAGATCTTCGTCTTCTTGCTCTTGCTCTTGTTCTTGCTCTTCCTCGCTGGAGCTGGATTCTTCACGTTCTTCTTCAACCGTCACTTTAGGTTTCTTGTTTGGAGGTTTATCTATAGATTTGCCTTTGTTATTTATCTTTTGTTTCTTCAATGTTGGTGCCATTTTCTAAAATATATTTATGGAAGAGCCTTTGATAATTGTATGAAAAAGTTATTCACAGATTCATCTCATCGAAAATTTATTTTTCTACTTACATACTATTATGCTTAAGTAATTAGGCGTGATATAATACACGTGATTTATGTTTCGCGTTTGTTTTGTTTTGGTTTGATTTTATTTATGAACCTTGATTTGAAATTCTTTTTGGAAGCAGAAACCAAACCGAATTGAAGCAACTAAGAAGCAGAGTCATTATGGAGAATTTCGATAGTATAAATACCACCACAAAGAACAGAATAAAGGGGGATACCCTTCCAAATCTTAAAAGACCATTGGATGACACCACAAACACAGTCAAAATGAGAAAGTTCCCTTCTACCAGACTTCCAGTTTTGACATCCGATAATGGTCATGAAATTAGCAAGCTTCGACAGCAAATTAACGACAAGAATCTTGAGTTGGAGAATTCCAAAATCAAATCAATCACATTACGTAACGAGATCGAGATGCAAAATTTGGAAAACTTTAGAATACAAACACATGTCAAGGATCTTGAGAGAAACTTGTACGACATTGAACTGAAAACAGATGAGCTAAAGGGGTATAAAGAACAATCATTGGAATCTTTGAATAAAAAGTATGATTTGGAAACCCGTCAGTTGAATGTTGATCATCAAGGGAGACTAAATAACGTTAAAGAAGAGATTGCTGAACAAGTGGAAAAATTGTTGACTGAGAAGCAATACAAATATGAGAAGGAGATTCAAGAGTTGCAGAATGACATTAACGAATTGACGGAAGAGAAGACAAAGATTGAGACTGACTTAAACCGAAAATTGATCACGTTGAAAGAAGAACAACACAGAGAAGAAATGAAACATGTTAGTGAGTTGGAACTGGATTGTGAGAATGCTAAGCTAGAGATGGCACAGATTGAAAAGGATATCGCAGCCAAAGAAATGGAAATTGAAAATATCAAAAACGTCAAACTTCCGCAATTATCAAAAGAGTGTAATAGATTTACCGTGTTGTTAGAACAATTGAAAGCCAAGAATGAGAATAAAAATATGGGGGTTTATAGCTTGCAGAAACAGATAACGTCCAAAACGTCCAAAATCGAATCATTGAAATCCGCTTCTAAGGAAAGAGCTAGTGAGTTGCACAGATTGAATTTTGAAATCGACAGAATGAAATCAGAATTGATTGATCAAGAGAGCAAAAGAAGAAAATTGCATGGTCAATTACAAGATTTGAAAGGAAACATTCGGGTGTTTTGTCGTATTAGGAATACACCATCATCACAAGATTTCATTCAATATAAAATACCGCAGGATATCAACGACGAATCAAAGCAGGATTTACTCATCACCAAATCTAACTATTCTAACAATAATGCAACTTACAAATTCCTGTTTGACAAGATATTCCAACCACAACAAACAAACAAAGTAATATTTGAAGAATTGTCGCAATTAATTCAATGTTCTTTGGATGGCACCAATGTGTGTGTTTTTGCATATGGACAAACTGGATCAGGTAAAACCTACACCATGTCACATCCGCAAAATGGGATGATCCCCATGTCTTTGATGAAGATCTTTAATGATATACATGATTTGAAAGAGAAAGGATGGAGTTATACCATTCAAGGAAGGTTTATTGAAATTTACAATGAATCAATAGTGGATCTTTTAAACCCCAACACCACAGATAAACATGAAATCAAACATGATGACAGCATTTGTAAAACCGGTGTCACAAACATCACCACCATCAATATTACCACTCCGGAACAAGCCAACGAGATATTAAACCTAGCCAATACAAAACGAAGCACGGCAGCTACAAAATCGAACGATCATTCTTCTCGATCCCATTCCATATTCATTATCGATATCCAAGGTGATAACCATCTCACTGACGAGTCATGCTCAGGTACTTTGAATCTTATAGACTTGGCCGGATCTGAACGATTAAATAATTCACGAGCAGAAGGGGAAAGGTTGAAAGAAACACAAGCTATTAACAAATCCTTATCATGTCTTGGTGATGTGATCTATTCGTTGAATTTGAAAGATGCGTCCCATATTCCTTACAGAAATAGCAAGTTGACATATTTATTGAAACATAGTTTGGGTGGTAATTCAAAAACGTTGATGTTTGTGAATATCTCACCATTGAATAAAGATTTGAATGAAACTGTAAATTCGCTTAGATTCGCTACAAAAGTTAACAATACCAAGATTAATAAATAAATATGATATTCTAATGAGAAGGTTTATATATACATGGTCTATTTGAATATAGGTTCGTTTAAGCGTTTTGGATCATTCTTTGATCCATCCACAAGGAAATTTTCATTTGGTTTATATCCTGAAGCATCTATCAATTTACCTGAATTAACTGCTTGTTCCCAAAGTTTCGGATGAGTAGATTTGGCCCATTGAGTCAATTTTTTTTGACCATCGATTTGATAGCAATAATTATACATATTGATTAACAAATCACCAGTGAATTCCAATTCATAATCGTCGATATATTCCACGATTTCAATCGCTTTATCAATTTTCCCATGGTATGAATGAGCAATTAAATATTGCTTGAACATGGTATAATCAGGGATCAAGCCAAATGTTGACAAATTATCCCAAAATTTATCGACATACATCAAATCATTATATGTATATGCCTTAAGCATGATGGTGGCACTGGTTTCATCAACTCCTCCATCGTCCTTAGGTTGTAAACTCATGGTTAGAAACAAGTCCCGAACTTTTCCAACTTCTTGTAAATTACAATATGCATTCATGATCGAATGAATTAACTCTTTATCCTGTGTAGGCAATTCAATGTCCATCTTTAATGATTCGTGGATTTCCACCACTCCTTCTTCATACAACTTGTCACCAAACTCATTGATCAAATACAAGTACATTTCCTTGCTGGGTGGTTTGTGATTGTGTTCACCGTGTAATTGGGACATCTTGAGCATAGTTCTAAAGATTCTCAATGCTCCATTCCATCTTTCATGCTTACAGAAGAATTTCATCGTGGGGAGTAATCTATCATGTGGGATGAAGAAATAATTGTAACACTGGACATACAAATACCAATTATTGACCATTTTGGAATCTGCTGTATTGGTGATACAGTAAGTATGTACGGTGTCGTACAATTGGTAGTATTTATAACCATATGGTTTTTCAATGGGGAATTTAGTTGATGATTCTTGATCAATTTTGGGTAATTCCCTATTCATCAATTCAATAACGTCTCCTGATAAGTTTTCTTGTAAAATCTTAGGCACTATAGCATTGATGGTATCGATGTTGACTTGTTGTTGCAATTGTGCTTTGATATTTTGAAAAATTGGAAATGCCTGTTTCATAGGTTTGTTATCCACCACACATTGAATCAAATCATTCAATGTTCTGGCAATCGAAGGATCATTGTTGTATTGTGCCCATGGAACAAAATCACTAACACTTTCGTTGAAGATTTGTAACGCTAATTCATCGTTATTCTTTTCAATGGCTGCATCCATACGATACTTGTATGAATAGATAGACTTTTCAGTTGCCAATTGAGAACTCAATTCACGAATAATTTCATTGGTTGGTGATATATCTGATGTCATCATTGCTTGAATTATTTTTTCATAAACTTGCGAAGGGTCAGAATTTTCAGGAACGATGGCAAGAATATCATCAAGTAGGTTATTGATGTTGCTGTTGTGGACTAATTTGTACACTTCCAGTTGAAATCTCAACAATTCCAGGAATTTGACATCATCTTTGGACACAAATTTTGTAATTTCATTAGCCAACATCTTATTATTATATTTCCAACTGGCAAATAATAAAATTTCAGCCAAGGATTCATCTTCCAAATCTTGCTTGAATATCACTTCTTTCACCTGACTTGTCTTGTCTTGTAGATAATTCAAGACTTTATCACAATTGCCAGAACTAGCTTGACATTTATTAGCATTCAAAATTTCCCAATTCAATTTAAACAATATTAGTAATGATTCAGTGGATATTTTATTATATTCCAATTTGGCAAACGCATTATTTATCACCATTTGAATCCTGTCCAAACTGTATTCCAAATTCAAATAACAATGAACTTCAGGAACATTCTCCCTAAATAGATTCTCAATATATTTATTCAAGTGGGTAATTGTTTCGCCAGTAATTTCCAATTCAACCAATTCCTCAAATACATCTAAGGAAAACTTCTTATTTTCAGCAAGATAGGTTAGATATTCACGTATGAATGATTCATAATCGATTCTACCTTGTAGACTTTTCAATATTGAACTTAATTTAGTCGCCTTGGAATCTTGCGTGTAGTTAATTAATTGAATCAAAGTCGAATTAGGTAATTTTTCAATATTAGAAAGTAATGTTTCTAGTATCATGGAACTGAAACTTGGCTGTTTTTCAATGATGGTATTATGCAATTTTTCAAATATCAACACAGCCAATTCAAGTGGGACATTCTTATTAAATCCATTCTTTATAGTTAGTTCCAAGACTTCCAATATCTCATTATCCTTATCAAACTTCGGTTGTGACAAGAGTTCTGTGAGTTTGGCAGATATCATGTTGGTTTTCAAAACGTCTGATAACGTAGACGATTCCGTATGCGTTATATAATCCGATATCTCATTGTAATATTTCTGAATATTCGAATCCTGATATCCTTGTGGTTCTTCTATTATATAACCTTGCTGTTCTGGTATAGACTTAGACTTTGGCCTGTTCTTGTATTTATACTTGTTTTTGATGAATTTTGGTAAATACGATTTCGATAGCACTGAAGTCATAGATATCGTTCTTGTGACTTGGGAAGACAGACATAGAAGTATTGACCTTGATACCACTATCCTGGTAAACATCTTTTGCTTAAAGGTATTCAAATGGATCGTTGGCTACCACTTGTTAGAAAATTTCTGATGGTTTATACATCCTCAGTATTAGAAAATTTTTCAGAAACAAGTCACGTGCCTGAGGCGGTCATAAAGGTACATTGTATGCAAAAGAACTTGATCTTTATTCTGCAGTCTATATACAATCCTCCTTTTACTAAAAAAATATAAATCTCTAATTCTTTTTCGAGGTATCATTAGCATTATCATCATCTGGTTTATATTCGGGAAGGTGAGATTGCAATCTTTTAATAGCCCAATTCTTTCCCACAAATTGAACATTTGGTTCACTTAACCCTTCAGTATTGGTGAAAACTTTCCAAAAGTGAGGATCTTTGAATCTCTTATCTTCAGGGTTAAACATTCCTGTTTGTTCTCTAATTTCCAACACTCGCTCTCTAAGGTATGCAGCCAAATCTGATCTCAACTTTTGAGCCTTTTTACCAGTTTTCAACTCTTCGGAAAGATCAGTTGGGTGTGATTTGTCTATATATTTCTTAACCAACTTTCTCCATTCTTCACGATATCCTTCTAATACGTCATCTTTGATCGGATCACCGACACATACATGGATTTCGGCTCCAAAATTTGCTGGCAACCATCTTTGAATTCCTGTTTCAGCGGCATTTTCAGGAGCAACTTTCTCAAATCCAAATGAGAATAATGGCACCACGATGGGTGTTCTTGTACTTTCAAGAATAAGTCTAGAAATCCCCCATTTGAAGTATCTCATTGAGTTATGATGAGGTTCTTGTAGCTGTAGGACAAAGCCTTCAGGGAAGACATGGAACCAAGAGGTTTTAGTCCTTATAAATGGGTTCTTTCTCATTAAAACGTTGGTGGATTCGGGACTTGGCTTTATAAACTTGACTAATTCTGTGCTACTTTTCGATCCTATGTTATTAGCAGTTTGTAAAATTAATGGTTTTTGTTCTTCCTTAACTCCTGGAGTGAATTCAAGATCTAGCGTGTCATCGGGACTCAATATTCTTATGGCTGCATCCAACGAACCTTGAAATGGTCCCTCTCCAAATCTCTTAGTTCCCAAGATTTTGCCCAAGTTGAAAAACCAACTTTGAATCGTGGTACTGAAACAGACATTATGTGCTCCAAATCCCCATCTGATAGTATCGACATCCAAATGGTATCGCCACGGTAAAGCAGCATAGAACGCAGGATCATCAACCACGGACATATGGTTCATCACCGTTAACAAACTTCGATTCTCCAGTCTTGCTTTGGTTAAGGCATAGTCCAACTTCTCGATGTTGTGCAAATACGGCTTGTAAACAGTGTTCAAAATGATCTTGGATCCGGTGATCATAAACAAACAGGTTGCATGGGATGCTAGGTTCCACAAGGGGTGGGTCCTCGGGTATTCATTGAGGAAATCGTCCCCTCTGGTCAAAACATCCTGGAATGACATCTCTTTCTATTGAAACGTGGTGATGATGGAGAGGTTTTGTTGGGGTGTGACTGGGGTTCCATTTGAAAAAAATTTTTTTTTTTTGTGAGTGGAACAAGAGCGTGTGATACACGGTTGGTAGCTCGCAATTACGAACCACGTTCCTATTGTCCAGGTTTTTAATAAAATTCTTCTTGTTCTTATTTCATTCATGAAGCGTAAAATATTCATGGCTTAGGCGGATATCTACGTTTTCTTCATTGTCAAGGCTAGGGATGAATTTGTAATTAATAAAGTCTTCAAAATTCTGTATCGATATGCAATTTTTTGTTGATTCCCCAAAATCTGCAAAATCATTAAACTTAATTTTCATGGTACTCCACTGATCAGCATCATATATTTGGTATAAGCTTTTTATTACGGTCTCAAATTCAGTATATCGAGTGTAAGATATCCCATGCTCTTGAAATGCCTTTTTAAGCTCCATTTTGAACGTCATACTCAAGCATTCAGCTGTTATACTAAAGTTATCGTCAAAAGTAGATTGGAACGGGAACAGACATGGGAAGATAGTGATGTTTTGATCATCATAATATAAATGTTGCAAATCAATCAACGAGGAAGATCTGTTCAACTGTGCTTGTGTGTGTTCAGTATTGTTCATGATGAAGAATTTGTGTTGGCCGCAAAACGCCAATCAACAAAGAATAAACTACTCAAAAAGTGGGCTGTAAAAAAAAAAAAAAAAAAATAAAATACCAAATAAACAACAACCACAAAAAAGTACAGACTCACTTCTTACTTCTAATTATCCATCCCAAAACAATGCCAGTAGGAGAAGTAAAACATCGACATTACCATGAAGGTCCAAACAATACAGCATTAACCTACTTAATCGTCAACTCCCATATCCATTTCACCGAAACACAAATCTACCAAATCTTAAACTTCGTGCCAAATCATCCCATGTATACACGAATCTACTCAAAGTTAAATCAATCAATACATGCGACCGCCGAGGATCTATACAAATCCATGGGAGTGGAAGATTTGAAGAGTTTGCCATTGTCGAATTTAAAACGAATAAGCTTTCTGATTGCTGCTCTCTATCCGGAAATGTTTTATGAAGAAGTGAAAGTAACGCAAGCTATTGAGTCAGAAACAAGTGATTCAGTGTTGATACGTAAACCACTTGAGGAACAACAGATTTCATTTTCGTTGATAAAAAGAATATATAATGAAATGTGGATCATAACATATTTACTCAAAGTAGAGTTTGAAAAGGTCGTACAGCAGCAAAAACAAGTGCAAGAGTGTGATTTCCCTAACAAGCCAAAGTAGTTAGCTAAATACAATACAACATATATGACACAACGGTATGGATTGCATCTCTTGTAGTGTCCAGAAGGTATTTTGCAGTCTTTTGCATTGGTTCAGTTCGCAGCGATACAATTTTGTCGTGCACCTACGAAATGAAAAATCGGTACCGCGATGAGGTGAGAATATTTTTTTTTTTTTTTTTTAGAAATACCTTCTTCTGAAGAGACCTTATATTATCATCTCTATCATCAATACCGACAACAATGGCCAGAATCAAGAAGAGAGGAACCTCTGGTAATGCTAAGAATTTTATTACCAGAACCCAAGCTATCAAGAAATTGCAAGTTTCCTTAGCCGATTTCCGTCGTCTTTGTATCTTCAAAGGTATTTACCCAAGAGAGCCAAGAAACAAGAAGAAGGCCAACAAGGGATCCACTGCTCCTGTCACATTCTACTATTTCAAAGATATTCAATATTTATTACATGAACCAGTGTTGGACAAATTCAGACAACACAAGACCTTCGCTAAGAAATTACAAAAAGCTTTGGGTAGAGGAGAAGTTGGCGATGCTTACAGATTGGATAAAAATAGACCAAAATACAACTTGAACCATATAATCAAGGAAAGATATCCTACTTTTAACGATGCATTGCGTGATTTGGACGATCCTTTGAATATGTTGTTTTTGTTCGCCAATATGCCAACCACCGATAAAATTTCCACCAAGATTGTCACCGATGCAGAAAATTTGTGCAATCAATGGTTTGCATACATTGCCAAAGAAAAATGCTTAAAGAAGGTGTTTGTCTCCGTTAAAGGTGTTTATTATCAAGCTACTGTTAGAGGTCAAGAAATCAGGTGGCTTGCTCCATATAAGTTCCCAACAAACATTCCAACCGATGTTGATTTCAGAATCATGTTGACATTTTTGGAATTTTATTCTACATTGGTCCATTTTGTCTTATACAAATTATACAACGAAGCGGGTTTGGTGTATCCACCAACCATTGAAAAATCAATTGGATTGAGCGGGTATGTTTTACAAGACAAGAATGCTCCTTTGAAGAAAAAGGAAGAAACTAATGATGAAGAAGGTAAGAATTTATCTGACACAGAATTATCCAAAGCCATCGAAGCTGATAAACAAGATGATGAAGAAGAAGAAGATGGAATAACCGCAGGTGAAGATGTCGAATTGGATGAATTTACCAGTACCAAAGAAGATTCATTATTACAACCTTCAAACAACCAATCTCCATCTTCAGAATTATTTTCCAATTTCATTTTCTACATTGGTAGAGAAGTTCCATTGGAAATCTTGGAATTCTGTATATTGTCATGTGGTGGTAAGGTTGTTTCTGAAATTCAAATCGATGAATTAAAAGCTACTGATCCAGAAGCATTCAACAAATTAAACTTGTCCAACATAACACATCAAATTGTTGATAGACCTAAGATTTTACAAAAAGTACCAGGTAGAACTTATATACAGCCGCAATGGGTCTTTGACTGTATCAACAAGCAAGAATTAGTTAATGTTAATGATTATGCCATTGGTGAAACCTTACCACCTCACTTGTCACCATGGGGTGATGCTGGTGGTTACGATCCAAATAAGGCTATCGAAAAGGCTGAAAATGGAGAAGAGAGCGAAGAAGAAGAAGAAGAGGAAGAAGAAGAAATTGAAGTTAAAGAAGGTGATGAAGATCAAGAAGAAGAAGAGGAAGAGGAAGAGGAAGAAGAAATCGACGAAGATCTTAAAGCACAAAAAGAATTAGAATTAGAAGCGGCTGGTGTTAAATTCTCCGAAGTCAATGAAGAAGATAAGAAGAAACAAAAGAAGGCTAAAGCCAAACAAGTTTCTAGTAAACCAGTGGATGAAGAAAAAGAATTGAAGAAGATTATGATGACCAACAAACAGAAGAAATTGTACAACAAGATGCAATACGGTATTGAGAAGAAAGAAACCAGAGAAAGAGAATTGACCAAAAAGAAAAAACAATTGACCAAAAAGAAAGAGCAATTGAAGAAATTAACTAAATAAGGGTTCTGATAGGTGTTTATAGCTAGACGAATGTAAAATAGTAAATCTGAGTATTGAGTGCGAACAACGGGAATCGTCCTATCTCAAGCGAGTTCGGGCGAGTGTCAAAATTCCTCTCGCCCCAAGAAAAACAAATCAAACAAAAAAAGTGAGATTGAAATTTATCCCAACTGAACAGTATAACTCATGACAAGATCAACGATGCTAAGACAGTCGATAAGAAGATTGGCCACCTCAAGAAGAGTGCTTAGTTACATCAAGTCAAATGAAGAAATTGATACTTTGCTCAATGATTCTACATGGTCCATAAAGGAACTACTTCAACCACCATCCTCATCATCTTCATCTTCATTAAGTCCAACCAAAGAAGTACCTTCAGAAGTGATAAACAAGATGTTGAAACTATCAGGATTGAGTAGTACCAATGATACACAGAACATAGCCAAATCATTAAATTTACAGATGCTTTTTGTGAATCATTTATATGATCAACTGGACAGCGATACCAACACTACCACCAAGCAGGATACTGTTAATGATAATAATTGTATGTTCCGATTGCTTGCGAGTGATCATATTGTTCAACGTCCATTGGATCTCGATATGATACAGGAGCAAATAGACAATTTGAAACCAGATGCTAATAAAGGAGAAATAGGGTTTGGAATAAAGGATCTACAGCGAGATTCATTCGTCATCAAGAAGAAATAAGTTACCAATGAACAACTATTCAATCTTTCTTGTATATATATTTAGTTATTTACTGCTTGATTCTACTATCCATATACATTCTATCCGGTATTTCAAGCACAAACAAATTTTTAAGAAACTCTTGCAATTTGATCAAATCCTTCACGCCCAGATTTATCAAGTCAATTTCTGTTGATTTGTTGATATTTATATATGCCTTGATTTGGAATTGATTCGAATCATCCAATAGTTTCAATTTGATCCCGTCGGTTGTAGTAGTGTTGGTATCGCTATCATCTCTTAAAAATATCTTGTAAATCTCAATAATTATATCTCCATGGAAGAATCTGATTCCTTTCAACCAATATTGATTGATCAATTCATAACCTAAATCAGAAAGAAATACTAAAAACGAGTCTTTTCTTATACCTGGAGTGATATTTGGTTCTGGAAGAGTTGGTTTCTCTAGTTTTGGATCTACTTCGACTTGTTTGGGTGATTCTTGCTGGTCTTTTGGAGGGTCGATTTCCATAATGTCCGAATCATCAACACCGTCAACTGTTTTCAGTTCTTCCTTGATATTCTTCAGTGAATCCTCTGTGGTTTTACTATCTTCAACTTTCAATTTCGTTTCGTCTTTGTTATTCTCTTGTTCATTCACCAGATTTTCTTTTGACACTTCGTCCAGTTTCTTATCATCTTTTGATTCTGGTTTTGCCTCACTTGCAACAGGTTGAGTATCCTTATTCTCACCCTTTCCATCTTCGTCTGACTTCAATTCAACGATATCAACATCCATTACATCACTCACATCATTGCTAATATTCTGAACAGCAGGTTCAATTATAGGATCAACTTCGACACTAGTATGAGTATGAACTAACGTGCTCTCATATATTTGCTGCTGACAACATCCCTGACTTTTTCCTGCTATCGGGATATCACTAACTTGTAACGTCCACACTCTTTCAATATCATCATCATCCCCAGCAAATAATTTCTTAACTACAATATTTGTTTCACCCGATATTATCGGTTCCAGAATATCAATAATTTCCGACTCATTAGCCAAATTTTTCCCCGTCCAAGTAGTAACACATCGCATATAATATTGTTCAATTTGATTCACCTTACCTGGTTCAAACTTGGGCTTGAATGCATAGCTCGGTTTGGTTAATAATGTATATGTGGAGATTGATTGTGGTTGACTTAATCCTGTTAATGCTTGTAGAGTGGAAATTGTTTGTAAGTACTTGTTATGGGGAATTGACGACACCAAGGATAACTGATGAACCATTTTTGTCAGGTGTTGTTGTTGTTGTAAGAGTATGTGGATGCTTGAAGTAATGAGAAAAGTATCAACAAGGTTGGACTTGACAAAACTACACGACTGAATTTTTCAAACCTGCTATATGCAGTACAAAAAAATACGGAGCTATCATCATACTTTACACAACAGAATATCATATTATATTTGATAGTACTAAATGTTATCCAACATTGGCTAATGAGCATAAAGAACATAAAATACAAAAGAAGTATTTCAAATAGAAAAAGACGTGAGAAACGGCTAAAGCAAAAGCTTTAAAAGTCAACGAGTCTTTGCCATTGGGACGGACAAGAAGAATGGGCAACAACATTTAATGCCTTCCTTTATTATACTTGTATTTTATCAACATTGCGTCATAATAATGTTCTAGTAATCCATAGTGATAAGACTATCATAAATTTTTAATGTACAAAGACACACAATCACACACAAGTACATAAGCAACCACACCTCTTATATATCCTTCTTAGTTTCTTCCTTTTCGTCCAATTTAGTAGTATCTTCCATAAACGCAACAATTATAAATCCGATCAAGACGATATTGGCCACCAATGCAGCAACACCTCCACTTATGATGGAATTACTGGTGAAATATTGTAGTATGAAAAAGGTCAAGAGGGGGAAAATTATCATTAATGCTGTGAAAAACATCAATTTCTGAATCACCGATCTGGGAAATAGCAATTGACTAAGTTAGTATTGTCATTCACGTAATAGTAAATCAATGTATTGGTTTCAATACTTACTTTGGTACATCTGGAGCTGGCATGGTTGTAATTAATCTGAACTTGAGTAGTTGGTGGTATGAATTGGCTGTCAGAATTCGAAAGTTTTGATTTTTTTTTTTCGTGTCCAAGTTTTTTTTTGTCAAATCTGCGACATGTTCTGCCATGAAATGTCGTGCGGAATTAATGATTTAATTAATCCTACTACTATCAGTGCCCTACCATCAAGTTGCCTTCCACGTATAACTTATGGCTATACGGCATAGAGGAATACGATATATGATGGGAGTAATGATTTTATGATGCAAATTTCCTTCAACAACCCCTCAATGGATCGAACTCAATGACTCATATTCCGTCCCCACGGGCGGATTATTAATCAACCGGTACAATTACTTAAATTCATCTCCCACCTCTCCACAAACTAATAATAGCTAGATTTTTCCGAGTGAACACAAATTTTTTAGATCTTCGTCGTCACTTCCCCCCAAAATATCCCTAATTCAAATGATATAAATACTTCCGAGAATCAAACCGAATCGATTTTCAACTTCATGCACTCTTTCTCTGGTTCATTTAATCAATCCAACAACAAAGATGAGAAGGTTCAGTGCTAATGAAACAGATAATCAACCTGATAATTCTCCCTTTTCTGATGCCAATTCCTCGCCTGCTTTAGAACCCATAATTTCAGGCAATGCCATAAGTGAATCAGACCATGACCAATCTCCAACAACTGCCAGTGCCACCAATTTAATGACATGGTCCAATCCACCAAAGAACAAGTACAGAATCGTATCTTCGATCTTATTCAATTTCACTTCTGGATTCAGCGATGCCGCACCTGGTGCATTATTGCCCCATATAGAAGCATACTATTCCATCAACTACGCCGTGGCATCATGTATCTGGGTCAGCAATGCGGTGGGGTTTATCCTCATTGCAACCATCTCACACAAGATCCAGCCATGGTTTGGCAAACGTAATAGTTTACCCATTGGAAATTTTCTCAGCTGTATCATGTTTGCTATTGTATCCAGTGGTACGAAATTCCCCGTCATTGTGATTGGGTTTTTCTTTGGTGGATGTGGGTTGGCCTTAGTTGCTGCACAATGTAATATCTTTTTAAGTCGGTTGGATAAGCAGAGCAAATACCTTGCATATTATCATGCTGGATATGGGATAGGTGCCACTATAAGTCCATTAATTGCTACAGGGATGGTGAATAATGGAGTCAGTTGGAATTATTTCTATTTGATCCTTTTGGGAATGATGGTAATCACAGGTGTGTGTTTGTATTCTTCGTTTCTGAATGCTGATGAGGATTTGAAGCCGTGGGATAATGACGATGTACAGGACTCATCTATCGAACTAGAGAATTTAAATTCTGCTGCTCATTCCACTACTGTCAACAATACTAATCAGCCTTCGGAAATGATGTTGGCATTGAGAAACCCTGCTACGTGGTTGATTGCGTTCTTCTGTTTGTGTTATCAAGGTGCTGAAGTTTCCTTAGCTGGGTGGATCGTTACGTTTTTGCTTGATTATCGTCACTCAAATGCCAATAGTACCGGTTATGTTGCATCTGGTCTTTGGGCAGGATTGACGATAGGACGATTGTTATTAACCAGGCCCATTCATCAGTATATTGGATTAAGACGAGGCGTCTTTATTATATCGATAGCTTCCATCATATTGGTTGTTCTCACTTGGGTTATCCCTACTATTATTGTTGAAGCAGTGTTTGTTTCAATTGCCGGTGTATTTATTGGTCCAAATTATCCACTATTAATTACATTTGCAGCCTTGCCTGGTTTGATTCCACGTAAAATACAAGTTGTGTCAATCACCATAATGACTGCTTTTGGATCCACAGGAGGAGCGTTATTCCCATTCATAGTTGGTGTTTTACTGCAGAAAGTAGGAACTTTTGTGGTGTTACCGGTCTTTATTGCGTTGTATTCAATGATGGTCTTTCTTTGGATGATGTTGCCCAATAGTGAAAGACAGAACAAGCAAAGTACCATTCAACTTGGATTCTGGGAGAGAATGTGGTGAATAGAGGAGAGCATGGCATTCTGTGTTTGTTAGGTTTGTATTAGATTGTTTAGAATAATTAGAACTAGCTGAATGGATGTTATTTCACAATAAACCAATTCCGGTTTCCACACAAAACCGGAACATAACTAACCCACGAGCACAAAAAATATTTCTCGTTACAGTTACAGCCATTCCCGACCTGAAATTTCATCTATTCTATAAACAAAAAAAAAAAACAAAAATTAGGGCATACCAGCCATCACTTCTTTTACCCCAACACATCACAGCTACCAAAGAAATGGCCGACGTTCTCGATAGAGGTGCCAAATTATTTGACGACACCACTGAACGTGATTACAACCACGCTACCGACTCAGAATACAAGCGATTGAGAGCCGAGTCTGATCAATTGTACAAGAAGAAACAACAATTGAGTCAACAATCCCAACAAGCTTACAAGCTGGGAGATAAACAAAGAGCACATGAGTTGAGTGAAGAACTGAAGAAAATCCAACAACAAGCTGAAGAATGTAATCGTAGAGCAGCAGAATATGTCTTTCGTGAGAATAATGAAGATAGTGGTCTCGACGAGATTGATTTGCATGGATTGTTTGTTAAAGAAGCCGAATGGATTTTGCAAAGAAGAATATACTATGCTGTACAAACCAACCAGTCTCATTTGAATGTCATTGTGGGGAAAGGGTTACATTCTGCTAATGGGGTTGCTAAGATTAAACCAGCCGTTGATCAATTGTGTGACGAAGTTGGCCTAAAACATTACATCGATCAGAAAAACACTGGGGTATTGGTGATTGATTTGCAAAATGTCAATATCAACCAACTTCCTAACTCCTGGTCCCAAGGTACTGCTAATATCTCCCAACCACAACAAGCTTATCATGGAACTGGACAACCTCAATATAATCAACAAACTGGTAACCAAGGAAATAACCAATACCAACAACAGCAACAACAACAACAACAACAACAACAAAACATTAATACAGGTAACAATGTTCTTGATTTGGTTCTCAAAGTTCTTTGCTCTTGTCTTAATAGCAAATAATTAGATAAATAGATAGATATTTAAGATTGTAGAAGTATTAAAAATAAAGCGTTTATTGTAACGAGTAGAAATGAAAAATGTAAAAAATGCAAACATAAACTGATTAACTTAAAAAAAAAACCATTATTCTTTTCTTTTAAAAAACAAACTTCCCAGATATAAAATATATATATAAAAAAAAGGGAAGTAATTATTTATAAATACAGTAGTAAACTGAACTTTGTTTTATTCCTGCGTTTTCTAACAGCCACATGCACTTGATTCGGAGTCCAAATGGATATTTATTGGATCGTTATAGTCGTCATTGGCATCGTTTCCATTATTGGCATTCAATTCTTCTTGTTGTAAGGCCATCTTGGCAATAACTTCAAAAGCAGCTTCAACATTCACCCCGTCTTTGGCACTGGTTTCAAACACAGGATAATTGAACCCACCCAATTGGTTATTTGTAATATTGTTTAATTTCTTAGATAACGAAGGTATCTTTTTGGAGTCGTCCACATCAATTTTGTTACCTATTATAATGAACGGAAAGTCTTGTGGGTTGGATACGTTCGATTGCACCAAGAATTCGTCTTTCCAACTGGTTAAATTATTCAAGGACTTTTCATTCGTGACGTCAAAACACAATACACAGCAATCCGCTCCTCGATAAAATGCCACGCCTAAACTTTGGAATCTTTCCTGACCTGCAGTATCCCAGATCTGCAAAGCCACTTGTTTGTTGTTGTCGATGGTAATTTCCTTGGTTAAGAAATCGGCTCCAATGGTAGCCTTGTATTGATGGGAAAATTTGTTATTGACGAACTGTTGCATAAGCGACGTTTTACCAACGCCAGAGTCACCCAATATGATGACTTTCAATAAGGTTTTCTTTCTTGACGAAGACATGAGTGATGTGAGAGAGATATACGACGTGTGTGGTAAAGCAGGATAAATAGAGGAAAGAAGAGCGCTAATTTAAAATTAGTACTTTCATTTGTTGTAGTCAATTTATTTTTCTTGTGGTGTAGTGCACCACTATTGTTTTTGGCGATAGCCAGTACATCAAAATATAAATAATATTTGCGGTTTTTTGCGTGACTACACACGACTCCTATCAGTAAGATATCAACATCTCATATCATCTCACTGTTGATAAGGGAAAAAGGGACGACGCAACTTTTCTATAATTCCATGAATATGACTTCTAGTGTTCTGTTATTTTGTGGTGGGATGATTGTAATTCTGTACAAACTTACTGGAATGCACTGGAAAAAAAAACGGCACGTGAAACTGAGAGCAATGTTTGTATCCCCTACGTCATAGTAGCAGGAAATAGTGACCCAAACACTCTTTTGTTACCAATTTAAATATTCCTTTCGATTATTTAAAGACGACTGTCGTTCCTCTGAGGTTTTTGAAAATTTACTTTCCTTCGTGGTTTCAAAGACGTGAAATAGCCAATTACTAAGTCACACTCTGACTCATAGATGTTTTCTTTTTTCTGGGTGGGGCGAGGAGGAGAGCAAATCACGGACGAAAACTTCCCTTTTCGGTCCGCCCGAATTAAGGTTATTGCACGTAGTGTTACGTAATTAATTAGCACTGTGTGTGGGCTCCTAATTTTCTGGTTTTTTTTTGTTTTGCCACAACGAGGCCTCCATCTTACATACTCCGTTGCGTCGGATACTTTAATTCGTAACTGTGGTATAAATTAACCAACGTTTTTCTCATTCCCTTCTTCTTTCTACTTCTCTTCCTTTCCCTACTTTTCTCTTTACCGATATCAACAACTCCCACTATCATGTCTAATTTAACTGCTTCCATTCAATTGACCAAACAATCAACTTACAGATTGAACAATGGTCTTCATATTCCCGTCGCTGGTTTCGGTACTTATTTAATTGCCAAAGAAAGAGCGGCAGATTTAGTTTACAAAGCATTGGAAGATGGTTATCGTCATATTGATACTGCACTTGCATACCATAATCAAGAACAAGTTGCACAAGGTATTGCCAAGTTCTTGAAAGATCATCCTCAGATCACCAGAGAAGAGATCTGGTTCACAACCAAGATCGACAACCCTTCCCAAGGTTACGAGAACACCAAGAAAGCAGTGGCGTTGATTGCTAAAGAGGTCAAACCTTACATTGGTTACGTTGACTTGATTTTGATCCATTCAGCAAAAACCTCGAAAGAACGTCGTTTAGGAACATACCAATATTTGCAAGAATTAGTGTTGAATCCAAACAATGATGTCTTGAACTTGAAATCAGTTGGGGTTTCAAACTATGGTGTTGCTCATTTGGAAGAATTGTTCAATTGGGAAGGATTCTTGATCAAGCCTGTGGTTGATCAATTGGAAGTTCATCCATGGTTGCCAAGATTAGAATTGAGAGAATACTTGTACAAACATGATATTTTGGTTGAAGCTTATTCTCCACTTACACAAGGTTACAAATTGAACGATCCAGAATTGTTGGAGCTTGCTCAAAAATTCAACCTCGGTAAGATCGAAATTTTGCTTAAATGGTCATACCTTCAAGGGTTCATTGTTTTGGTTAAAACCGATAAACCAGATAGAATTAAGCAAAACTTGGATGTGTTACCATGTGGTAAAAGAGATGATGATGAGTTGCAAGAAAGTGTCAATTTGGGTATTGTGGATTTGGACCCTGCTATTATTGAAAAATTGAACAAACCAGAATCGCATGAAGTTTTGACTTGGGGAGGTGTTGATCCTACACTTTTTGAAGATAAATAGAAATATTATAAATATATAGAAATGTGAGATAGTATAACGTTGTTGAATAATAGCATGTTGAGTGACTGAATGATCTATCATGGTGGGTAACCCACTTTTAGAAGTAGTGTACAACTTATCAAAGAAAGTGACACTCGGTGATACTGCAGGTCGTGACTTCTCGGTTCGCACTGCGTTTTTTTTTTATTTCCCCTCGTCCTATGGTTGCGCCTCCCCCTCCTTTCCGTTCCGCCCAGGAATGTTTATTATGTTCGAATTCACATATTTGTTTTCTCACTTTCTCAATGCAACACCGTTACACCAATAATATATTCTGGATACAACCAGGATGCAACAACTATTGAGATGATTAATCACAATATTGAATTACTATAAATAGTGATCGATGTACCCAGATGTCTACAAGATAAAATAACTAACTAAGAGAAATAACTAAGAGAACTAACCAAGGTAGAACCAAGATAGAACTAAGATAGAACTAACAGAACAACTAACCATACTTCCCTGATAATACTAAGAGATCTATATCATTCCAT
>JAKTVH010001380.1:0-20070 GCA_030557105.1 Candida frijolesensis | reverse complement strand
TACATTGCAAAAAAAGTTGTCGCTGATTGAGAGAAATGTTGTCGCTCCTTACAGAAAATGTTGTCGCTTTCAGTAAAGAACGTTGTCGCAGTTGGCAAAGAATGTTGTCGCTCAATTTGTATGGCAGATACATAGTTAAGGTGCGACAACATTCTTTGCCAACTGCGTCAACATTTCGTATCACGAACGACAACTTTTTTTGTCAAGTGCGACAACTTTTTCTATAAAAAGCGACAAAATTGTTTTACAGATGCGACAACTTTCTTTGTCATCAGCGACAAAATTGTTTGGTAGTTGCGACAACTTTAATTGACAACAGCGACAACTTTTTCTGTAAAGAGCGACAACTTTCTTGCTAAAGAGCGACAACATTTTTTACAAAGAGCGACAAGATTATTTGTCATAAGCGACAATATTCTTTGTAATGTGCGACAATATTCTATACAACTACGACAAAATAAAAAATTTCACTGTATATTTTTAGTTAAACTTAAGGAGGCGTACATATACAATTACCCAGTTCGGTATTCCATGCAACGTGGTAAAAGTGAATATCGTTAATGCTGCAGTTGAGATTTCTTTTCTATTTTGAACTAAGGTGGTCCAATAGTAATAAATTGCTCAAGTTGATAACACCAGTGTAAGATGACCGGTAGGATAAACCGGAGTTGTCCCTATCTTTAATATGCAAAACGGATGATGTTACGGATAAGCGGGGACCAGTGAAAATTCACGTGACCAATCGGAGGGGGCGATGGCCACAAAAAAGAAATTAATAAATTGCATAGTAAAAAAAAAAAAAAACAGTGGAACAAAATTAAAGGTGGGATTTTTTAAAAAAATAATAGAACCATAAAGAAAAATAAAATTTTCTAACCACCACCATCACGGATTTTTCTTTTCTTTTCTTTTCTTTTTATTAGCAGCTTCCTTTCTTGTGTTCATCCAATATCATTTTCCTGTTCTATCTTCAGATGTATTTTATGGTACACTCAATGAATCAGACCGTTACTAAATCAAAGGGAAATACACTCAACTAAATGAGAAACGTCTACAGCATAACCTACCATAATTAGACACAAACTAGAACCTACAATTTGTATAAAATAACGACATCACTAGAGCCATCCCCATAATTGTCTGTCATGTACACCCTTGCTGAATACATTTGCACAATAATTGCAATACTTAACTGTGCTGCTGCCGTCATCATATACTTGCAAGACAAGAGAAAGGGAATCACAGTTAATACAGGTAAAAACTTCCAATCTTTCAAGATATGTATCGTAATGTCAATCATGTTTGGTGTAGCTTCAATGATAATAACACTCAACAACTATCATCATGTTGAAATGAACAACTAACAGGCTTATATTGCTACAAAATTATGGAATTCACAAGAAAAAAGCCCGTTGTACTAAAATACATAAAACAACCATAAAAAAAATCAAACCAACCATAGGATTTAGACAAGTGTAATATTAATAGAATAGTCTAGAATATATATGGCTTCCTTATTTTTTAATTCTCTTTTCATCAGATTCGTCCAAGCCTTCCAATACATGAGGAACTTTTGGTAACCCTTTAGTTGCAGGTGTGACGAGTGGAGTTCCCAAATCAGCATGGTAGTCCTTGATTATAGAATCGACATCATCAATGTTCAATTGTCTAACATCACCCAATTTCTTAATCTTGTTGGTAACGTCTTTACACTGTTCGTCAGTCAAGTGCAAGTTCAATTGATCAACTCTCGATTTAATAGCATTCCAACCGGTCAATCTGTTGGCAAAATGGATATATCTAGTCAAACCGAAATCGGCAGGACTCAAAATTTCATAAGTGGATGGATTGGCCAAGATAGCTTTAGCATGAATACCAGCTTTATGAGTAAAGGCACAGAACCCAGTAATTGGGTTATTGAATGGAATGTTGACTTGAACTGCTTCAGCAACCAAGTTTTCCAAGTCTCTCAATTTGTGAACCTTATATTTAGACAAGACGTAGTCACGGTCCGCGGCAATCATTCTGGCCATCAATCCACCCAATGGAGTAATACCATTTCTTTCACCAATACCCAAAACACTAACATCGATCAATTTAGCACCACCTTCCAAGGCAGTATAGGCATTGGCAATGGCACAACCAGTATCATTATGGAAATGACATTCAATATCACAATTCACCACCGATTTCAAAGTTCTCACTAATTCATAAACTTGTCTTGGGTTGGCACAACCGACGGTATCAGCAATACCCACTCTATTTACACCGATTTTATCAACAGTACGGTAGATGTTCAATAAATCAACCAAATCGGATCTGAAAGAATCTTCAGAAGAAAATCTGATTTCAATACCTTTTGATTTAACAAATTCAATAACCTCAATGGCACTTTGAGCAATATAGTTCATATCTTTACCATGACTGAATTGTCTCAAGAATTGGGAAGTACCAATGACGACATCAACCCCGTCAACACCGGTTTCAACAGCCACTCTAGCATCATCCATATGACATCTGATATGGGTCAAGATTTTAGCTTTTAATCCTAATTTACAAATAGCTTCACAATCTTTTCTTGATTGTTCAGATGCAACTGGTGATGTTAATTCAATGTAATCAACTCCGAAATCGTCCAAGGCTTTGGCAATTTCAATTTTCTTTTCGGTGGTGAAGAAAGCATTGGCAAATTGTTCACCTTCTCTCAAGGTTGATTCAATTAATTGGAAATTGTTAACGTTGGATAAGAAATCAGATGGGTTGGGCCCATATGGGTTTCTTTGGGTCTGTTCATGACTAAATGATTCGCCTACCTCTTTGTATCCTTCGACCATTTGTAGTTGATGTTGTGTTTGTATATCTTGGATAAGGTTGTGGTATGTGTAATCGTTAAAAGATAATTGGGTACAAGTTATGGATGAAAAATGAGAAAATTGTGTGTGTGATGATGGACAATCAATGATGAGATTGCCAGAGATACAGAAGTCGTGTGCGGATGTCGCAGAATTTTTTTAGACAGATTTTTCTTGACTTATCACAAATGTCACGTGTAATGAGGCAGATGTTGGTACAAAAGTAAAGCCATGGACCTTCATCTAACCAGCCTCCTGTATTGGGCGTTGTGTTCTAATTGTTGTGAGATAGCAGCGGAGGGTATTCAATTTTTGTCTACATCAACATCAGAATTAGTTTATACTAACTAATGAATCATACTTGTGTGAATTGATACAATTTGTTCATACCATACATGATTTGTTTTTGAAATGAAATTAGTACATCGAGTAATATAAAACATTTTGTGTGTATTGGTGTGAATGAATTTGTTTGCCTTACAGTGAACATTTCTCTACAAATAGTTTGAATAATTTTGTTTTGCTACTGTGAGGAGACCATACAAAAACAACTATACGCTAACATATAAGTGCACTAAGTCTGTGTTGCAAAAAAATAGACACCTAACAAACGACAACAAAACATATTGTGAAGATTTTGCACCCTTTTTTTTTTGAAAAAGCTATATACTTGGTTATGCGATGTCAGCGTATGAGTGAGGAACGCTCAAGATAAATCAATGAAGAAATATGATGATGCTAGATTTCATACATTCTTGGGATAAAATTATTTGGACATGTAACGTAGGGCATTTAGTGTACACTTGTCTGAATAAATTTCTCTACAAATAGTTTACCTTGGTACCCTAAAAATAAATAGTTCATAGTTAAATTCCAAGAATTTCGATCGTTTTATTGTTCAAAACAAACTTCCATAAGTAAATATTCGAAATTTCAAATTCCGACGTTGAAATAAACCGTGCAGGTGAATAAAACCCTATTCTTATTACTGCGGAGCTGTTTCCTTTTGTTACCAAGGAAAACCCGTTTTGGCAGTTAAACTTTGCTTGTTTTTATGATGAGGAACCAAAGAAGCAAAATTTCCTATCTATAACAAAATCACTTTGATGAATTAGGCTTTGGTTAAAGTTTTGATAAAACCGAGGGTTTAATAACCAAACCAATTTACATTAATGAAAACACATTGCAAAAAACTTTAAATCATTAGATGAAATTGCAACTAACAAATAGGGTAGTATCGGAACTTAGAGTCCTATTCAATTTCATTTGCCGAGGGTGACGAGCTTTGGTTCTAATATTCGACGAAGTTGTATGAACACTGGATTTCATTATTCCTCGGTAAAAACAAAAAAACGGTAAATTGTTTAATTTAACCAGACGGGTATAAGTTTATCCAGATTAAAAAATATCGCATTTTGAATATAGGTATCTGTAATCCAGGAATTGTGAGATAGAAGTGAAACAGTTACCCTATTGTTGTACTTCTTTTTTTAATTGGATTAGTGAGCAATGAAAATAAGACAAAAATGACGTAAGGAATGCAAACAATGTATTTCTTTCATTCACGTAGTATTGCCCACGGAATTAAGTGTTCAATGACAGCTGGGTCAAGGGGGGTCTGCCCTTGTCCCTAAGCCCGGCTGCAACAATATAATAAATGCAACCGCGTTGAGGTTTCTCGTTTTGTTTTCCAAAAAAAAGAAACTGAAATATTTTTTTGCAACCTCCGGAATCATTGCCGAATAGATAATTTTCCATCTGATTTTGATGTGATTGACTTTTTTTAGCCTTCCCTTAAACGTTAAACCTGCTAATTATGATAAAACCCTATTTTTCGTAAATTAAACGGTATTCGCTTAAAATGTCAGTTATGCTGATTTGGACCTGCCAAAAAAAAAAACAACTCCAAACTTGCCTGTCATGAAACACAAAAAAAAAAACATAAGTTGTGATAATGTTCCTCAGACACTGCATGGCTTATATTTATCCGAAGATTGGAACAACTGAAGGAAAGTAAAAGAAACTAAAGCAAATGAATGAATATTGAAATCATCGGTTAAACATTATTTTAATTGATAGAAGTCTTGGCAATAGCTATTTTAATTTTCCATTCATCCCAAAAACTTGATCAGAAAATTTATCCGTAATAATTGTCTTGTAATCTTCCGGCAAAAGACCCGTTCATATTATTAAGCATAGTGAATACATAATTACTGACCACGGATTTTTCCCTTGGATGCATTACCTCTTCAATATGTTTTTCAAATGCAATAGGGGAAGACTGATGAGGTTCTTGGTCTCCACCGCTTCATATAAATAGCCTTGAAATATTTTATGTTAAAGGAAGATAAGTCACCTTTTTTGAAACATCAATAACTTTCAACAACAAAGTATTAACCATGTTTTGGTTACCAATATTATTCTTATTATCTTGCATTGCAGTTGGTTCTGCTAAAGATATTGTTATTACACAGAATACCTTAACTTATGATTCCCAAAACTTGAATTTTGATGCTGTCACCATCAGAGCTGGTAGTTTCTGGTCAATTCTCAATAATCGTGAATTTATTTACACAGGAACATTTACCAATGATGATTCTATGTACATTACAGCTGGCCCCACAATCAAAGCTTTAAAAGTCACCGGCCATCATTTGAATTCGAGGTTGATCAACAATGGGTTAATGGTTTTTGATTCCCACATGGCCAAGTCGACTGGTTGCCAATACAAATTATCAGGAAACAGTTTCACAAACTATGGGAGAATATATTTTGGAACTTCACAAACACATTCGGTTTCCAAAACAGAAATTACTGCCAAAAATTGGTGGAACAGCGGTGTGATTATGGTTTACAGTGATTATAGAACTTCCAGTCGTGATAGCTTAGATTTAGGTGCCCACGAAGATATTACCAATAATGGACAAATTTGTTTTTACAATCATGAATACATCCAATCCAATTCAATCTTGGGTAATGGGTGTATAACCGTGGGTGGTAATTCAAACATCGAATTAAAGACCACCCATGATTCAAGCAGGCAAACTATTGTTCTTTCTGATTCAACTTCAATCCTTGGTGTTTCAGGAGTTCCTGATGCAACATTTACAGTTGCTGGTTATGGTAATGGTAATATTATTAAGATTGGCCATACATTATCTGGAAGTGGCAGTACACCAGCTTGGGATTATGACCGATACTCCGGAGTTTTGACTTTGAGACACTTGAAATACACCAAACGTTTTGTCATTGGTTTTGGATATGACGAGTACTTGTTTGAAGCTGTTTCTCATTATGCCGTTGCTTATAATGGTCCAGTGCCAGCCGGTTCAACAAAATCTGATCACTGTAAAGCTTGCGAAATGGAAATTCCTAGTGCTCCTGGTGGAAGACCTCAAACTTATACAACCACATTTGAAGTCATTAGAGATGGTGCAATCAGCACACAAGCAGCAGTGATTAATATCAAGCAGGATGAAGCAGGTGATTTCATTGTTAATTCAATTCCATGGGTCGAACCAAAGACTAGTACAAATGAAGTAAAACCAGTTACAGATGTGGAAATTGTCGCAAGCTTGGAAACTGAAGGTGTAACTGAACAACAACCAAAACCTTCAGTGACAGAAACAGAGATTTTTTCGAGTAGTGTCTTTGAGACAGATTATTACACAAAAAATGTTTTCCCAGAGTCCACAAGTTTAATTGATATCAATATTCCTACTACCGTTCCAGAACCATCTCATGTTATTTCCATTGCATCAATTGATGAAAATGAAGGTCATCAATCCAATGGTGGTAAACCAGTTACTGAAAATGTTGATGCCGGAAGCTCTTTATTAAGTGACGTCTCACTTGATAATAGATCATTAGAGTTGATCTCCCATGCCACCGCATCATTTACAGAATCAGAGAGCACAGAATCGGTGAGGGAAAGCAAAGCGAAAGAATCCCAAAATGGTCAATTAACTAGCGAAATTAACTTGGAACAAGAATTGAAACCAACTGGATTGATTCAAAAACATTCATCTTCCCAAGAAATTTATGAAAATGCTTCCGGTTCAGCTACGGAAATTGTTGATTTCCTGTCTTCATCCACAGACACCGAATCACAGTCAACTGAAGCAGAAAGTGATAATAAAGGAAGCAAATCGAATACTGGCCTTCCAACTCCTGCAAAGATTGATAGTCAGATTTCCAATTTGACTGGTGAAAGTACTGCTCCTCAAACTTCGTCCGCTGATGCACTTGCAGTCTCATCTGTTACTACAAGCGAACCAACCGAATCTAAAGAAGCTAACAAGGATCATACATCACATAATGGTTTAGCTACGAATGAATCTGGTTTTGAATATTCAATTAGCGAAAATGTTAATGGGCAAGTATCGAGTTTAGTTGCTGAAGCAACTCACAAGGTAACAGATCCTGATAATTCATTTACCAAAACTGTTATTGTACCAACTATAACCACAGTATCACAACTTGTCGAGTTGGACAAAGGTGAAGGAAACAACAAGAACCCAATCATTGACAAAGAAGACTCTGATTCAGCTAAGAAACCTCCTATTATTCAATCATCTTCGGAAAAAGCTCAATCGGTCGATGGAAATCTAGAATATCAATCAGGAAATGACAACACGAAGACAGATTCAATTGATGCTCAAGTATCTGATTTAAGTTTACAAGATTCCAAGACTGGTTCCTTGCCTACAGAAGCTACTACTTTCACATCATCTACAGAAACCACAGACTCAAGTGAAGGAGATTCAAAACAAGAAACTGTGGTCAACTATACAACGACTGAGACCAACGGTGCCCAACCTTTCCTTTCGGATAACAAAGTAACAGGTATTGATAATCCTGTTACCGAAGTAGCTACTGCAAAAACCACACCTGCATTATCAGAATTTATGGGGTCCAGTCAAGGTGGTGATAATTCTAAAACTGAAATTACTACTTTAAGAACCACGACTGCAGTATTACAATCCACTGAGTCAAGCAAAGATGTTGATGGTACTACAACTGAGACTGTATCTCAAACCACTGAAGGAAAAGATAATCATGTTTCTGACTTGCCTATTGGAACTCACAAATCTACTTCCGCAACAATTACAACTGCAGTTACATCAACTGGTAAGTCAGATGATCACAACAAGAGTCAAACACTTCATAAAACCAGTGATGTTCTGGATGGAAAAGTGTTGAGTTCGACTATTAAGGGTTCTGTCACTACATTGCTTTTTGTAGAAACTGAAACTAATAATGGAAATAAATCACAAAATGGCCATCCATCAACTGATTCAATCAATCATCAAGGTTTTGTATCAAGTGTTATAAATGTCGAAATTGATTCCTTGTCTACTGAAGCTACTGTTACTACATCATTGTCAGGTGAAGGAAATTTGACAAAAGAAACACAAGGTGCTTATCCAACTACCGGAACAGATGGTAATCGTATTTCTGAAGCTACTACTAATAATGCACAAGAAACGAAGAATCCAGTGGAATCTGGCTTAGCAAATCAATCCGCAGTATCAAGCCAAGGAGCCAATAATCAATCCCCTGTTTTACAACAAAGCATTAATAGTCAATTCCCAATATCAGTTCTGACAACTCAAAGTTTAACAACTGATTCAGCCATCACTGACTTTATCACTACTCAATCCACGCTTGATAGCAATACTTCTACAAAGAAATATTCATCCACTACCAATGTTAGTATTCAATCTACTATGGGACAAGATAAGGTTACCCATTCTCCATTGTCAGTTTCTGAAAGTAGTATCACCATTGGATCATCGAATACGGCATCTTCTTTTGTACTGGTTGCCACATCCGTTGCTAGCAATGTTTCAACACTTCAAACTTCATCTTCATCTTCATCTGGGTCTAATGTTGATTCCATAACAACAGTATCACCTACTATTAGTATCCCAACTGCTACTGTCACTGTTAGCAACTCCAATCCTGGAAACGAGAATGGTGATATCACTTCACATGTTGCTAGCGAAAGCACAAGTTTGTACATCAACCAAATATCAACCATAATTGAATCATCAACTAATACTAATACAGAAAATGGAA
The DNA here is from genome assembly GCA_030557105.1 of Candida frijolesensis. Lineage (NCBI taxonomy): Eukaryota > Fungi > Ascomycota > Pichiomycetes > Serinales > Debaryomycetaceae > Candida > Candida frijolesensis. The sequence goes on along the minus strand of JAKTVH010001380.1, from coordinate 11,137 downwards.
CCAGTACTACCCAATCAATTAATGCTTCTGAAATTCCAGTTTACTTTGGTAGTGCATCGTCGTTGTCATTGTCTGAATTCTTAACAATTTTATCTTCATTACTTTTATTGTTTTAATAATTTAATCTTTTGTTTTATAGACTTCGTTACATAGTTTCTTTTATAGAATAAATTAATATTCGTGTATTCGACTTTGATACTTTCTGTACTTACTCTTACAACTATAATCTGCAGCTGTAGGACAGGCTCGAATCTAGATGATATTGCCTATTACTCCTGTTTTGCGATATAGTATTTGCCAGACAGGGTACACACAAAATATAGGCGATTCGTGTGTTTACCAAATATTCTAAACAATACACACGTGAGCAAAAATTACCAATGGATACAACAAAGTTGGCGACAACTCATATTTACTGCTGTTCCTTTTTTAATCTTGATTGACACTATCCCTATCCTCAACAACTTAAAATGCAATATATCCTACCAATTACAACAGCATGGAGAAAGGAATAAAAAATAGAAACCAAAGAAAAAGAAATTCCCCAGTTATTATTTTTTTTTTTTTTTGACAGCCTGGATTGCAACCACCAAAAAAGTAACTTTCCAAATATAATAATTCATTGAAGAAATCCAGTTCTATTGATCTGATAATCAAGAAATGCATCAACGTAACACTATTGCAAGGTGATAATTACTGAGGATATATCACGTAGAAGAAAAAGAAACAATGCAGTTGAATTTCTTGATGGTCGAAAGTTGTGTCCACTTGGATGATATAAAATGACTTTCGATTCAATTGCAGTTTTTCAAGTACATTTTTTTTTTAAATAAACCTCCATTAGTCAATTGGAAATCAGTTAACTGGATATTAATAATATGGTTTGGTCTGTTTTATTTTTAATCTTGTCTGGAGTGGTTACTTCATTAGACATTGAATTTTGGGAAGATAACATGGAATTTGGTTTGACATTTAATGAAAGTGAAGAGTTTGGCGTTCCAAATAACTTTAGTTTCCCGTCATTTCCTTACTATAATAATTCTCAACCAAATGCCTCCGTTCCTATACAAATAGCACTCGCTTCCTCCCAAGAATTTTCAGAAGGAATTGCTAGTGAAGCAAATGCATACGCCGATAAAGATGGCCCAATACGTCACATTGGTGAAGTCGATGAAATTATTGAATCTCAATCAAAAATTTTAAGCATCAGCCCGATTGACATTGAAAAAAACGTTTTCTCCAGTGATATTGGGGAGTGTGAAAGTTGTGAACCTTCTAATGAACCTGGTAGTGAATATTCCAGTCAACATTCCAGTGAAACACCCAGTACATTTTCAAGTGTATCTTTCAGTGAATCACATATAGAATCACATAGGGTTGATTGGTCAAGTTCTGCAGCGGATGTTATTGAAAATTCTAGAATAACTCCCCAAGCCGATCAATCTGAACAATCTGTTACACCGTCAGAAAGTGCTAATCAATTTAATGATTTCATACAAATGTTTGAAGTATTGTTTTCATCAAAGTCCTTGCTTGCTTCCGTTTCGGAATATTTACAATCTATTGAATCACTCAAATCGTGTGAAACTTCCGTTATTGAATCCTCGTCACATCAAGAATCCATTCAAACTGAATATTCAATCCATGCTTCAGATTTCAGTACCATTCCATATGAATCAAGCGCATCTAGTTCTGCAGAAGCCGATTCCTTGATCTCAGAGACACCATTGTTGAGTTCGGACGATATGGAACAAATGCAAACAATTTACAGCATAGTCGAAAGTTACTCATCAGATGACCTGTATGTCAGCTACATTCTTGAAAAGCCTAAAAAACTTTGGCATGAATTTCTTTCAGTGCAGCGTTCTGTGTGGTATTCTTGTGTTGAGACCAAGGCACCAATTATTAATGCATTTGATTATATTACTGTTAGTTCTAAAAAAGATTCTGAGGAAGTGAATTCACGATACTCATATTTCCCAACAATGTCTACCAAGGGTTTAGAGTTTGTGGAAGCAAACAATATTTTGGTCCACGACTTTCCTACAGACGATGCTTCTCCATTTGTCAGTTCCCAGTTTAAAAGTGCTTCGATGCCTCAAGCATCAGAGAGTGCTAAAAGTTTTATGGCATCAAGTTCCGCTAGTAATGAAGAACCAAGTTTGAGTTGTCTGGAAGATAGTTGTATCGAACTGATCAACTCCTTGAAACATTTTGATATTTCAATGAGACTGGATATTTCCTACCCAACAATGGAAGCACTTGCTTTTAACTCAATTGCTAAATCTGAACAGCAGATGGTTACTCCAGTTACTATGACATCTACATTTTATGAATCTGAAAAATACATCGAAGACAGTGTTTCATCAGTTGGTGATTCATTTGAAAACTTTGTGGTTACCAAATCTGAATCATCCAACATATCCGGATTTTCATCAACGACGAAGATGTCCACTGGGTACAATATGCAAACAATTGTTGCGGGTGCTATCGAAAGTGATTCATCACTGGTATCTGAGCAAAAAACTGCAACTTTAGCTGCTTTGGCTATCAATTATAGTGAAAGTAGTGAGAGGATTTCCAACTACGAGCAATCTTCCGCATCAATTACTGCTCAACGTGAAGCTGTTCATAGATCACAGTCTATCGATCAAACTGATCAGACAAGTGTTAACAATAATGACCAAGCTAACAAATCACAATACAGTCATGCACATGGGTTTACACCTTCTACTATTAAACCTTCAAATGATGACGTTTTTGACTCCGATGAACAGTTTTCACCAGCTCTGGATAATCGTGGAACCAGTCCAGTTAGAGCAGTTATCACGGTAGTTCATAATATCTTTGAACCAACTGAAACAGCAGAAGTCAATGTTACAGTCAATAGCGCTCCATTCAGTACTCCATCATCGGTTGTTGCTATTCTTGCAGCAATTTTTTTTGTACTCTAAATAGATCTCATAGCATTTTATTATCAATAGCATATTTTTCTTACTTACATTAAATTGAACACAAATGGTATACGACGAAAGCTAACGATAGATATATCTACATCACACATGGCTATGTTTTCACTGTTCACCGAGGATAAATTGGTTTGATTTTCAATGACACTTTAAAAATGAACAATACTACAGGAGGATTGTGTGGCCAAGATTTATTGATCCATTTCCTATCTTCCGGTTGTTGTTCCGACCCCGTCCGCGTCCCGCCAGTGGAATCGTCAGTTCTGTTCTATTGTTGCTGGTGCGTCCGCGCCACGTCCAGCAATCTTAGTTTCTCCTCTTCCATGGTATCATTTTTTTTTTGTTTTGTTTCTCGGTGGGTCATTCCATGACCAGATTTCCGGCACGGCGACAAAAACAATAAAGATAGAGAGATAGCAGAACGTGGGTTTTGAATCAAAAATAGATCACTAGAAGAATGGGGTAAGACAAATAATCGACTGATATCTCTTGAAGAATGTTGGGGTAGAAATCTTCTTGTTTGATTGAGGGTTTTGAAGGTGCAGATTTATCTGCTCTTTTCTTTGGTCATAATTCCATCTCTCTTATGCTTATGCTTCCAAGAATTGTTGATTCTTTCATGCACTCATTGAAACACAAGTTACGATGGGTTTATGGTCATTTTGCATTTTTTTTACTCTTAATCGACATTGTCTACTTGTTTGTGTACCTCTTGCTTAGGTAAGTAGATCTTATTGTCTACAAACATAAAGCAATTTAAACTCTTCTCTCGTCTTCACTCCCCACACATAACCTATTATGTGCCAATTACACAAATACACCGAAATACACAAAACCTATCGAGAAAAGATACCGGATGGCATTAAATGAAACGATACGAAATAAAGAAAAATTATTATATTTTGCAGGAATCGTTCCAAAGAAGGTTTTTCGTCGAATTTGGTAATTTAATAATAGACAATTGGAGTTGGGTATAAATATGTAGATTAATGTTTCAGCAATTGAATTGAAATTTTTCACTTTTGTAATTTTTTTTTTTTTCTTAAATCTACTTCTCCTGTCTTCATTAACTATTAATAATTAGCATTACTACAAAATCATAAACCAATGAAAGCTTTAGTTTATCACGATAGAGGCGATCTTCGTTATGAAGAAGACTATCCAGAACCCCAAATCGTGCAACCCAACGACGTCAAGATAAAAATCCATTATTGTGGGATATGTGGAACCGACTTGAAAGAATTCACTGAAGGTCCAATTTTCTTCCCCAAAAAAGGTGAAGTTCATGAAATTTCCCAAATGTTTGGTGGTGTAATTGGTCATGAAATCTCCGGTGAGATCATCGAAATCGGACCAGCAGTCACCGATATCAAAGTTGGTGATACCGTCGTTGTTGAAGTCACTGGAACATGTCAAGATCGACCACGATTCCCCAACGCACCCCAAGAGCCACCTTGTCCTAGTTGTAAAGATGGTCATTATAATGCCTGTGATTATCTTGGGTTAACTGGATGTGGATTCACCGATGGTGGGTGTGCTGAATATATGGTGACTGCTGCATCGAAAGTTATCCCGTTTGAAGGCATCCCCATGGATGTTGCTGCATTGATCCAACCCATCGCTGTCAGTTGGCACGCAGTGAAAGTGTCAAATTTCAAACCTGGTGAGAGTGCATTGATCCTCGGTGGTGGTCCCATTGGATTAACCACGATATTCGCCCTTAAGGGGAATCAAGTGGGTCATATAGTTGTCAGCGAACCAGGATTGGCGAGAAGACAATTAGCTGAAAAATTAGGGGTGACCACATATGACCCCACGGGGAAAACTGCAAATGAATGTGTTGACGATTTAAAGAAATTATCTCCTGATGGATTGGGATTTAAATATTCATATGATTGTTCTGGTATACCGGTGACATTTGATATTGCCTTGAGGGCATTGAGAATCAAAGGATGTTCTACTAATGTAGCTATTTGGGCACATAAGGCAATTGACTATTTCCCGATGGAAGTTACGTTCAATGAGAAGATATTGACGGGTTCGATCTGTTTTGTCAAGGACGACTTCGTCGAGTCGGTTAGAGCTATCGAAAACGGTTCCATTCCGATTGAGGAATTGAAGTTGTTGATCTCGTCAAAAATCCATTTGGAAAATGCCGTCGAGGATGGATTTGTGGAATTGGTGCATCATAAAGATAAACATATCAAGATATTATTCACTCCAAAGGAAGAATATAGGATCACTAAAGATGCCCATATTTAATTATTCCCAAAAAAAGACAAAAGAATAGCATATTATTAATACGGATATTATATATGTTTGAATGTATTTATAGATATACCTAAACGCTACAAATCGAGTAAATGTCTCTGAAGACAAATGAGGTGAATGGGATTTCAAAGATCATGCAGATGGACAAGAACTTACTTCTATTCTTCATCTCTTACAGAAACCAAAATGCTAGAAGTATGAGTTGGCGCTTTTTTCAAAGGAGCAAGACTCAAATCATCTTCATCATCATCGTCACTATCTTCTTCAATTTCTGTTGTGGTTTTTCTTCTCTGGAAATCTTTAATATGGGCTCTGTTCAAGGTGTTACTGATCTTAGAAAATGTACTTTGCTTTTGTGGAACAATTTCAGAACTAGCCATGTTTCTTCTACTTACTCCCACAGAAGCTTCTTCATCTCTTGAATCCCTAATAGCAGATGAGTATGCTCTGGCACTGATATTCGCAGTACCAGGACGTGATTCTGATGATGGTTCAATAATTTCAGTTTCTTGCACAACTTCTTCAGGGTATTTGGAGTAGTAACGCAATTCAACCAATTTCTTAACTGCTTTTTCAACTTTTTTGGCAACGGCATAAGGCAATGGAGTATCCTTGGATGCACGGAATAAAATCACGTTTGTGGCATGTTCATTTTCCATTCTGAAAGTAAGCCAAATAAATCTTCTGAAAAGTTCTGCAAGAGCTACTAAAAACCCAGTGGCTGCAGATTGGTTAATTGCCCTGCCAAAAAATGCATAGAAAATCCATTGAAATCTTAAAATAATATCGGCAATCATGGCCAAATAGTAAAAGATCGGCTTTTTATAAAACAAATGGTCTCTCAATAAGAAATGTTTGGAACCTGATTGTAATAATGACCAATCCATGATAATATCCCAAATGGCAGTATATATCGAATTGATGGTAGCAAAAATAATGAATACCACTTTGGTCTCTGACCGGCTGTCAATACGGTAAATGCTCATGGTGATGTAATAGATTGCTGATATGCAATACTTCATGGAATTTGCCAAATGTGGGAACCAATCACCGGTATCCATGTAACGACGGATACATTGCAAGAATCTCCATAAACTTGGTAATGTGGCTAAAAATCCCATCAATCTTGATTTGTCAACACCACAAGTGTTGTCCGATGCAGGTTGACCTCTAAGCGTTCCTCTCCAATGATTTGAATACATACAAAAGAACAAAACAATGTTACTCATGGAATACGTCAATGATGATATAATATCACCGAGGAAGAAATCTCTGAATTCAACAGGGTAAAGACCAGAAAATATCAACCTCAATGCTGCAACTTGTAACCAACGTCGACTGGTTCCATACAACGCATCACCGGGCCACAAGAACATAACCATAATGATCCCAATATAGATCCATGGCCAATCTCTTCCAGGAAATGTGTCTGGCCAAAAATCATTGAAACTGAACCATGCAGTTAATGAAAATACCGTGAATCCAAATGCTGGTAGAACTAAAAATTGTTTATAGTTCAATGCGGTCCTCACATCGAATTCAAAAATAAACCGATAATTGATCTTGTACTTATCAAATATGGCCAAATTTGCCGTGAACAAAACAAAGGCAAAATTGAACAAGAAAACCCCTCCCCAAATCTGCAACAAACTGGTAGCTTCCGGCATTTCTCCAGAGAAATTTTTATGCAATGCAGTATAAAGTGCAAGTACAAATAATGGAAGACCAAAGCCTAAGAATAGCCCACCCACAAAAAAATCTTTGTAAAAAGTAGGTGGTCGCATTTGTGAAGCATTGATGGTATAAGCAATAGTTCTTAATTTTTCCAAGGCATGTTTTCTATCACTTGAGCCTGTATCAAAGAATGCAATGAATAATTCTTCAACTTGGTCAATCAATTTTTCCAACAAATCACTCATGACGAAATAAGACGTGGTGTCAAGTTTTTCCAAAAATGGAACCATTATTTCAGTTCCCATTTGCTTATCGTATTTTTTAGTAATCTTTCTAAAGGCTGTTCTGTTCAAGGTTTTGTATGATTGCAACAATGACAAGGCTCTATAATGCTCTAACAAAGCATGTTTAAGTTGTTTCTTTGCAAACAAAAATGGGACTCCAAAATGTTCCTTCTTAACAACGTAATCACGACGATTTGATTGTCGTATTTGCTCTTGAGTTTGAGGTGGTGGTGGGGCATCTGCAATGGAGACTGATTCACTTTCCAATTCGGTTTCCAACTCGGTCTCCACTTCGGTATCCAATTCAGTTTCTGTTGCGGAACCAGGTTCTTCAGCTTTTGAAGCTTGACTGTCAGTCACCAATTCCACATCCCCATTTCTGATTCGATTTTCTGCATAGTTTAAATCTACTGATACTTGTATCAGTAAGGAAAGCTGATCCTCTGTTTCTGGTTTCTTTTTGGATTTGTCCTTCTTCAAAAATTTCATAGATGGTAAAGATGGCAATTCGAATTTATTCAACCCACTGAGAGCAAACTTCGTATGATATGCTATGTCGTTAACTTTATGAACAACGTTGTTTCCTCCAGATGAACGACGGTTGGCTCGTGAATCATGGATGTTTTTCTCCTTGATTAAGTGATTCTTTTGTTCTCTCAATTGATACAACTGGTCTTCCAATAACAAAAATCTCTCATATGCATCCTGCTCTTTTTCAATGTAAAAATCATCCACTTTGGTTGCCTGTTTGTTCAACCAAGCCATGAAATTCTCCTTGTCCGTGAAATATTCCTCTCTCTTGCTAAGCGGAGTCCTGATGGAGAAATCAAATATTGACAGTCGCCTCCGTTTTCTTGGTGTGGGTTCATTTGTTTGCTCTATGGACACAGGTGGTTGAAAAGGCTGAAAAGGTTCAACCGTGTATTGTTCTTGAGTGTCATCTTCGTCAAGTAATGGTGTCGTATCGCTAATGGCATTGTCATTAGTGTTAGTAGGATTAAGGTTCCCCGGGGATTGATCCTCAAATAATTCAGTTTCATACTCCTCCTTCGACTTCCTAAGTTTTTTGATAAGTTTTTTACCATGCTTATAGTCCAAGTACTGATCTTGCCATTCAGGTACGAGACCTTCACGTAAAGATTCCTCAAACTTCATGGTCAAAACGTGTGATGTTGTTGTAGCTCGTCAATGGCAGCAAAAAAAGAGTGAGTATGTGAAGTGTGTGTGTGTGAGTAAAAAAAAAAAAGAAACCTAATTTAAGGATTGATGCTTCGTGTGTGTGACAAAAAAAATATGATAAGGAGGTCGTGGGGCTGAGAGGACGTGGGCGTGGGCTAGAACAAAGAAGATAATGTGACCTCGTGCTAACCAATACCACCTAATAAGCGTAAGACCAATGCTAATTAAACAAGCTCAAAAAGAAAAGAAAAGAGAAGAGAGGAAGAAGAAGAAGAAGAAGAAGCTAAATAGAAAAGTATAGGCAAGGTAACATTTTTTCCTTTAGAGATTTCATTTCCTTTTTATGTATGATTCGAAAATTTTTTTTAATACAATAGCATACCGTTTGTAACCCGCGGTTCCTTTCCCCCGTCACGATACTTATCATGCATTGTGCTACATGAATCAGGTTGTCTACGCACCATATAAAATGAGGCACGTGATGCGCTATTTTAGTGGCTTCACTAAAATAAAAAAAAATAATTACCGTTTATGCGCTGAGTGATTGGAGCCCATCACAAAATCGCTTCAAATCTGACCTTCAATTGTAAACTACTATGGCATCATGAGCATCACTCATTCCTGTCCTACCTACTCTTGTTCCACTCTCTCCTCCTCAATAACCCCCTACCATCACAATACATAATTAATATCCTAATATAATCGAAGCGAAGGAACGTTTAGATTAAAAAAAAAAAAAATGCATGAAAAAGTAATCAACCGCCCGAGCGGGGCCCCACTTCTGTTGGATTCTGGTTACTGTCATAAGATGGAACAGAAGCCTGGGAAGAAAGGAAGAAGAACAACGAACAAAAAGAAGGAATTAGTAAATATAATAACGAATTAAGAAGAAATATAATAATGGTAATAAAATAATTATATCACTAAAACAAAAATTACTCACATACATACATACATAAGCTACGATACTGTCTTGTCTCTATAAAACAAACAAAAAACAACTAACTCATACTGTCCATAATAAAGGTATATTAAATAAATCACACACACAATCTATTCTGCCCCAACGTATTCTCTGTCATCAACTTTCCCTTCAACGACACCTCTAATTTCTTCCATATCTTTGGTTTGTTGTTTCCAGACCTTTGTTTCTGTTTCCTTGGTTTGATTTTTCACAAACAAAGAATCGTCTGGTCTTCTGTAGGATCTGCCCAATCTGTCCCACAAAGTGGTAAATTGACCGTAATTGTAGTTGAAATACAAGTGATGGACGGTATGACAGGCAGTACCATTGACAACTGGATCATTGGACCAGTAGTTACCATCGTGGATCATCACGGTCCAGAAATTAACAAAGGTGAACAAAACCAAATACAAAACTTTGTGTAATGGGAAAAATAATGGGTAGATGTGGTATGGTAACGATTGGAAATATCCGTCAACTGGATGGAAAGCATGTGATGCGAATGGAGTACAAACGATCCATTTATGATGTGGCTTATGTAAAGCCTTGTAAACACCTGGCCAGTGTAACCATCTGTGAAGGAAATAAATACCACAATCAGTAAACAAGATGAATTTTGGAACTTGCAATAAAAGAGCTTTCCATCCACCGGTACTTTCATCAATGTTTAAATAAAGGAAAGAGAACCCATGTAATTCTAACAAGAAAAATGGACATGTCAATAAGACCATAACTGGGATGGCTCTGGTGGCTAATCCAATCTCCAATGACATTTGGTTTTTCAAATATCTAGGATGGTTGAAAATGTTTTTATCAAACACAAATACATAGGATAATGAAGCGACGAGGAAATATAATGCCCATCCAAAGATAGTAGTGATGACAAAAAGGGATAATAATTCTCTAAAGAGATTGGATCTGGCTAAGAATGAACTATCAAAGTAGTCACCATTAGGGAAGAATTTTCCAGCCAATCCGTAGATCTCAGATTTATCTTGATAACTGGCGATTTTAGATACAAGATATCCTGGGATTTCGATCGGGTTCACGTCGGCAAGGCTGAAATTAGCAATTGGAGCAGCCGCAACGGTGGAGTTGGATACAAACGAGTCCACAATTTCAGTTCTGGGTAATTTTATATTGGATAATGTTTGGATAATTGGTGATGATTTGACAAATTGGTGCACGGCACCGTTTTTGGGGAAAGCTTTGGCGTAGACTTGATCAAAAAGGAAGTAGTCACAAATTTCTAGAACGATATCCATGGTGTAAGTATTTTGAATATGTTATACGGAGGGGTGGGAGATAAGGTGGTATATATGTTAAGGTATAAGGAAGGGAACGTGGGTGTAATTATAAGGTTCTGAATGTGAATTGATAACTAGGAGGGATGTGAACGGAATAAACTGTGAAAAAAGGAAAAACAAATAAGCTCAAGAAAAGCGAAGAGCAATTTATACTTGTTGATCAAGAAACAGGGACCGTAAAAGGGAAACGAAAGCGGGATAGTTAGCAAACGAACGAAAAGAAGGATAAGAAGAAGAAGAAGAAGAAGAAGAGTAGGACCACTTCACTGCAAAAATAAATAAATAGAACAAAAAAAAGCCAAAACAAGGTTAGAAAAAAGATGTTAGTTAGTATATCTGAGTAGTAGTGGGAGTAGGAATAGGGTACGCAAAGAGAAATTTTTGCCATACGATGGGAACGAAAAAGCAAAACAAGCGGCACTCGGAACGGATGTAAGACAAACTAAACGAGAGACAACTTCCCACTAAGAAAATATTCCACTAATAAAA
>JAKTVH010000495.1:0-10204 GCA_030557105.1 Candida frijolesensis | reverse complement strand
AGTGATCACTTTTAATGAATTTTCTTGTAGATTTCTGAGAATGGTTTGTAAACGACAGAACTCTAACTTCAAACACAACTCTTGAAGTGATACAAAGCATGTGGCACTTGATATCAACAAGTCATATAATGAAGTCTCTTGTTCCTGCTGTCCTTGGAAATGTAATTTTTTTATCACTGTAAGGTCAAATATCTCTAGTATACATTTGTCCGGGTAGAACTGGGAATTGTAATATATGTATAATTCCGAAACTGATATTTTATTCTTGGGTTTGAAAGTTGGTGGATCTATCAAAGTAACTTTTCTTAAATTGTTGGCACTAGACGCAATATGGAGATACTTTTCCATTTTAGATGAATCTAATCCACGAAATTCCAAATGATGAGCGTCTCTAGTAGGTGCATCATCTATCTTAAATTCTGTTGTTCCAAAAAGATAAAACTTTGAAAATTTAACACTTGCCTGATGTTTTGAAATCCAAAGCTTTGTATCTTGATGAAGAATGCTTGTAAACTCAATTACACATTGAGGTTTTTTTTTTATAAAATCATTCAAGAACAGGAGTGAAACCAAACTGTCAGAGTGAAACTCGACATACTCGATGTAATCCAAATGATCTGTTGTTCTCTCCATTTCAAAGAAATCCTTAGCATGAACTAAAGTACCTTTTATATAAGATGGGTTTCCATACCAATATTTTGGAATGTTAAAACAGAATTCATCTGGATAAATGTATATCTTCTCCATTAATTTCATTTTGCAAATGCGTTCGAATGATCTATGAACCAAACAAAAATTAATAATGTCAACTTGATTAACATAATCCAATATTTCACCAAGTATTTCATCTGGTAACCTGAATAGCCCTCTATTAAAATTGTTAGAAGGCTGTTGTAAACGAGCAGCTTCCATATTATGAATAGCTGATTCCATGTTCTTAACAGAAGATTCAATATTCTGAATAGCAGATTCCATAACCTCAATTCGCCGTTCTTCCAAATTCAAAATCCTTAAAACTTCAAGGCTGCTGTTGTTTAATGTCTCCAGAGATTTGAAGTCCCCAGACGTATTCTTGTCTTTCAGTTTTAACACTAGTCCTGTAATGCCAAGGCAATATCTCTGGAACAGTTCTAAAAGCTCTAACATCTGCGTATCACTCATTTCTATACCAAGTTGTAATGGGTGTTTTAATTTCAATAAGAGATTATTAGCAACCCGAGTAAAAAATTGAAAAAATATACCAATCCTTGTTCAAAAATAAGGGATAAGGAGGTGCTTCTCCTTTTCATGCTTAAACTTTTGAGAATAAGGGATGAATAGTAGTTTATTTAGAACCACTTCCTATTGTCTAAACTCTATTTTCTCTTGTACAGTCAAGATAGAAATACTATCTCATACTGCCGGCAAGAAGTATTCTGTGATTAATGTGTAAGACATGTGTTGGTAATGAATGATTCACCTCTATTATGTGTGTGAGCATTTAACATTATTTGGGTGCCAATTCTTGGTAAAAAAAAAAAGAAAAAAAAAAGAATACATTCCGTCTTTAGCTAAACAAAACCATCATTGAATTTCCTGATTACTAATACATTGGTTCAACTGTAATTAGAATATCCCTCTTCTCCTCTTACAAGGCTGATATTACACGATTATCGTCAACCAATAAACCTATGAATCTACAAAGTAAATAACAACAACATCCCCCAATTTAGCCACATCGAAAACAACAACAAAAGGAATTCCATCTTGGAAGATAAGATAATAGGAGAGTTGAAGATCAAACAAGGTGGCTCTTTTTAGGAAATGCTAAAGTCAGGATAACATTGTTTGATATTTTTGTGTTTGTGAATCGTACACCAACACGTTACACGTTATAAGTTACACGCTACACGCTACACGTACCTCGTACCACGTCTGATGATATCAAAGAAAATATCACTAAACGAGACTGGTAAATCAAAGAGACATAACCGATGACGCAAATGAGCTACGATAATAACATGAGATTCTCAAAAGAATTGGCATTGGCTCATCAACAAGCCTAAATCGGGAATGGGAGTGTTTTGAAATCGTCCGAATCGAGCAGCGTAAATTTGATTGCTACACGTCTAGAATTAATAAGCAGATGCGACTGTTACATGAAACGTAAACAAAGCGCGCGCGACACAGAAAAAATTTTCTTTTCTTTTTCGTTCTTTTCGCAGGATCTGATTTTTTTTGCTGTGAACGTGTCGCGTCTTGGGCTATAAATAAGAACTATTTCCCAATAACCCCTCCTCCTCTCTTTTTTACTACTTCTTCTTTCTCTTCTTTCTCCTTTTCTTTCCTTTCTTGTCTCGTTGACTTTACTTTTCAATATTTTCCAATAACAATGTATGTTTATAAAAGAGATGGCCGTAAAGAGCCAGTCCGTTTCGACAAGATCACCGCCAGAGTGCAAAGATTATGTTACGGTTTAGACCCAAATCACGTCGAACCAGTTGCTATTACCCAAAAAGTTATATCTGGAGTCTATCAAGGTGTCACCACCGTTGAATTAGATAACTTGGCAGCCGAAATTGCTGCTACCATGACCACCGTGCATCCAGATTACGCGGTTTTGGCCGCCAGAATTGCTGTCTCCAATTTACACAAGCAAACCACCAAACAATATTCCAAAGTCTCCCAAGCCTTGTACGAATACATCAACCCAAAGACCGATTTACATTCTCCGATGATTTCCAAAGAAACTTATGATATCATCATGGAACACGAAGACGAATTAAATTCTGCCATTGTCTACGACAGAGATTTCAACTACAACTATTTCGGTTTCAAAACCATGGAAAGATCTTACTTGTTGCGTATCAACGGTAAGGTTGCTGAAAGACCACAACATTTGATTATGAGAGTTGCTATCGGTATTCATGGTAGAGATATTCCAAGAGTTCTTGAAACTTATAACTTGATGTCCCAAAGATACTTCACCCATGGTTCTCCTTGTTTGTTCAACGCCGGTACCCCAAGACCACAGATGTCCTCATGTTTCTTGCTTGCCATGAAGGATGACTCCATTGAAGGTATTTACGATACTTTGAGATCTTGTGCTTTGATCTCCAAGAGTGCTGGTGGTATTGGTTTGCACATCCACAACATCCGTTCTACTGGTGCTTATATCGCTGGTACTAACGGTACTTCCAACGGTATCATTCCTATGGTCAGAGTGTTCAACAACACTGCCCGTTATGTGGACCAAGGTGGTAACAAGAGACCAGGTGCATTTGCCTTGTACTTGGAACCATGGCACAGTGATATCTTTGACTTTATCGATATCAGAAAGAATCACGGTAAAGAAGAAATCAGAGCTAGAGACTTGTTCCCTGCCTTGTGGATTCCAGATTTGTTCATGAAGAGAGTCGAACAAAATGGTGACTGGACTTTGTTCTCTCCAAACGAAGCTCCAGGTTTGTCAGATGTTTACGGTGACGAATTCGAAGCATTATATACCAAATACGAAAAAGAAAACCGTGGAAGACAAACCATCAAAGCACAAAAATTGTGGTACGCCATCTTGACTGCCCAAACTGAAACTGGTACCCCATTCATGTTGTACAAAGACGCCTGTAACCAAAAGACTAACCAAAAGAACTTGGGTGTCATTAAGTCTTCCAACTTGTGTTGTGAAATTGTTGAATATTCTGCTCCAGATGAAGTTGCTGTTTGTAACTTGGCTTCTATTGCCTTGCCATCTTTCGTTGAACTGGACGAATCTAGCACCTGGTATAACTTTGACAAATTGCATGAAGTCACCAAGGTTGTTACCCGTAACTTGAACAGAGTCATCGATCGTAACTACTACCCTGTTCCAGAAGCAGAAAAATCCAACATGAGACACAGACCAATTGCTTTGGGTGTCCAAGGTTTGGCTGATGCCTTCATGAGCTTGAGATTGCCATTCGATTCCCAAGAAGCCAGAGAATTGAACATTCAAATCTTTGAAACCATTTACCATGCTGCTGTTGAATCTTCTATTGAATTGGCCCAAGAAGAAGGTACTTACGAAAGTTACCCAGGCTCTCCAGCTTCCCAAGGTTTATTACAATTTGACTTGTGGAACAGAAAACCAACCGAATTGTGGGACTGGGATACATTGAAACAAAAAATGGCTAAACATGGTTTAAGAAACTCCTTGTTGGTTGCTCCAATGCCAACTGCTTCTACTTCTCAAATTTTGGGTAACAACGAATGTTTCGAACCATACACCTCCAACATTTACTCCAGAAGAGTTTTGGCTGGTGAGTTCCAAATTGTTAACCCATTCTTGTTGAAAGATTTGGTCGACTTGGGTATCTGGAACGATGCCATGAAGAGTAATATTATCTCCAACAATGGTTCCATTCAAGGTTTGCCAAACATCCCAGATGAAATCAAAGCGTTGTACAAGACTGTTTGGGAAATCTCACAAAAACACATCATCGATATGGCTGCTGACAGATCAGCATTCATTGATCAATCTCAATCTTTGAACATCCACATCAAAGAACCAACCATGGGCAAATTGACCAGTATGCATTTCTACGGTTGGAAGAAAGGTTTGAAGACCGGTATGTACTACTTGAGAACTCAAGCTGCTTCTGCTGCTATTCAATTTACTATTGACAAATTGGTTGCTGAAACTGCTGGTCAAACCGTTGCCAACTTGGATAAATTACACGTTAAGAAATACGTCAACAAGGGAAGAGTTGGTGAAGAAAACACCAGCGATGCTCCACAATCCAAATCACCATCCACTGAACCAACTTCCTTGGAAAACTCAATTAATGAATTGAAGATTACTGATAACAAACCAGAAGCTGAAAGTGAACAGCCAGTTGATAACAGAACTATTGAAGAAATTGAAAATGATATCTACAGTGCTAAAGTTGTTGCCTGTGCAATCGACAATCCAGAATCATGTACCATGTGCTCTGGTTAGATGCTGCTTTGGGGAAGGATTTTAGAAAGAAATAGATTCATTTAGTTCGGTTTTTTCAACTTTTCGTTCATGCTTATAACGTTATAGTTTTCTTGTCTTTTGATTTGTATATTAGCTTTTAATAATTGTATAGTAATAATTTAATTTTTTGATGATAAATTAGCTTGTAGGGCAAGTCAGCAAGTGATGTTGTTGAAGAGATTATTTGGGCAGGCTACATAGTTTTGGTGATTTGGTAAGTAGTAAGAACAAGAAATGTGCGACAATGTGTCAAATTTGAAAAGCCCCGAAATAATATTTGCAGCAATTTTATAGACCCAGGCAAACGGAACTCAGACCTACATAATCATGCATTACTTTTGTTGATTGAAGTTTTCGTCAGTTTGTCGATCAAGTAATGCCAATACTCAAACCACGTGTTTCATAGAGGACGTAACGGAAAGAAAATAGAACAATGCGAATCGGACCCTGAATCGGGGTATGTGTTACAATCTGATTTGAAAGTTGTGAATCATCACTATCAAATAACAATTACAACAGAAAAGTACACAGGTATATCAAAATAAGCGAAAGCTTCAAAAACAAATCCTTAAACCAGAAATGGTTATTATTGTAAATGTTGGGGTATAGGTCCCGTTGGAGAAGTCGATGATATCGGCAATTGCACTACGTAGTGTACAGCTGTTGACAACCACCACTAACAAATGTACTTTTTCTTATCAGAAGTACAATTTTATCCCCTTGATGCTTATCTCCAAAAGTTTAACTGGTTGATAAGGCTGTGTTGGTTATTTTTGATTGTTGTTGTTGTTGTGTTGTACTGTGATATCGGAGATCCGGATTTCGCAAAAAAGAAAAAAAAAACGAAAGCAAATTGTTAGTTCACAGCATAGCTTCCCCTCGAAGAAAAAAAAAATACGTCCCTATTAATTACATAATATTATCTAATTAGTACCATTCGACTTTGATACGACTAGGCTTAGGTAATAAAAAAAAAAAAAATAAAAAACCCTCTCCACCTTCCCTTTTTCCATGAAATCATCATCATCACTATCACTATCACCACCACCACTAGTACCATCATCTAATGACAACCAACCCAATTCCAACTCAGATCTCGAATTTATAGAACTTCAGTCATTAGATTCCAACAAACCAAGCCCTTCAAATAGTAACAAGAGTACTGTCAACAGCAATATGAGTGGCACACTTTTATCAGACAACACCTTGAACGAAGATGGGGACAGCACTGGTGCAGCCAATCCTGACGACATACGAATAGTTGATGATCACACGGATCTTTATTTCCAACACGATGATTCATGGCAAGGAAGAATCAAGCGTTTCTTTTTCCTATTTTGGAATGGTCCCTTGGATCCTCGAGATGATCCAGCTCCGAGAATCTCTTATTTGGAGTTTTTGGAAGTCATTCCGGATAAGTTTAAGGCCCGACTTCCTTTACGGTATAGACGAGCATTGTTGGTTACTTATTTATTATTCTGGGCAGGACTATGTTACAACATCCTCGTTCCCTATTTGACTGTTCCTCCCTATTTGTCAGACGACCCAAACACGCACATTTACACGTTGTCATGCGGCCCGCTGCAGCAATTTTGGAAAGGAAAGAATGGGGCATGTGGATTGAATGGTAATCTATGTCCCGAGGTGGCTATCTCGAACGACCAAGAACACCCGGAATCAGATATCTTTGTTAGATGTCCAGCGTTGTGTGATAGATCCAGTTGGACGTATTCGTTAGTTCCAATAGGTGACCAAAGAATCAAATATCGTGGTTACTTCGTTGGCGGTGGTTCTAAGGTTGACAATAAATTTGATGATAACCAAATCACCAATCCATATCGTGGTGATAGCTACCCATGTGGAGCAGCAGTTCATGCTGGCATTGTATCACCCTTTTGGGGTGGTTGTGCGAGAATTTCCTACAGTAGCAAAGATCAACCATATTTCAAATCTGAGAAGGGCCATTATGGGATGGGTGAATCAATTGAGTTTTTATCTTTCTTCAAATTTTCATATTTCTTCAAGAAATTAAAACTTCCAGACCAAACCTCGTTTAATCATTGTTATGATCCAAGACTATTAATATTGTTCATCAATATTATCCTCGGTATTCCAGTAGTTTATCTTGGTAGTGGTGCTGTGGCATATTGGACCATAAGTATTTGTGGATTCTGGACAATTTGCTTAGCCACAGACCCACCTGTGGATGTCGATCCAAATAGATACACTGATTTTGCCCATTTATTGTCCATTGCATTGGAAAGATTTTTACCATCGTGTTGCATTTTGTATGTTCTATGGCATGTTTCAGCAAAACGTACATTATCAGAGCCTGTGAATGTAAATGGTTCGAGTGTGAAGATATCGTATTTGAGTAGGGTATTATTATGGTATCCCATGTTTTGGTTAGGTGTTTTGAACAACATGACATTTGATAGATTGCCAGTCGACAGATTGACCATTGCTGATTTAAAAGAGCAATCGGGAGCGATTTTTGCTGTGGGGTCCATTATCCTTACTATTGTAACATGTGCATGTATCCAAGCATATAAACTTTGGCTATCTGGTCGTTTCAGGAAATATTTATTTGTTTATTCCATGTTTGTATTGGGTTTAGCATGCTTGGCTCTGTTGCCGAATTTAACCTTGAGAGTTCACCACTACATTTTGGCGATGCTTTTGATACCAGGATGTGCAACTCGAGGAAGAACTGCATTGTTATTCCAAGGTATTTTGTTAGGTCTTTTCTTATCCGGAGCTGCGAGATGGGGATTAGCTTCCATCGCCGAGACCGCAGAATCATTAAGGAGAGATGATCCAAAGGGGAATATCATTCCACCATTTTTGACAGGATATAATAATGAAACTGGAGTGTTGGAATGGTTAAATTTGTCAAGTGAAGTGAAATTGAATAAATTCACGACCAAGTTGTATGATAAATACAGTTCTATTTCGCTTTTGATAAACGACATTGAACAATATGTTGGTGATCACATAGAGTCTGTGAATTTAAGAGAGCTATTTACAAGCTCAGAAGATTTAAAGAATGAAATTACAGGAGCATTGGCAAACGGAATTAAAGATGAGAATGGTGATATTCTGATCTATTTGAGAATTGGTCGAAAAATCCCAGATACCCATTATTATAGTGATTTTTCAAATGCTGCTGTTCTTAAATATCCATCGGGAGACTTGACTTTGCCACTACCAGGTATGACTTAATAGAGTATATTGCTTATACATGTTAGCTAAGATATATGTGTACACATTTCTAATAGATTCGTTTGAGGTACAGATTTTGTGTGATTTTGCCACATGTGGGGGGCTCATAGCACCAAATGGTCTCAAGCAAAAAGAAAAATACCAAAAAATAAAAATTTTGGAATTCCAGATCTACGATTTAGTTGGTTGAATAAATCTAGAAACCACTTCGAACCAAGAGAGTCAACCATGTCATCAAGTGTGATTTCAGAACTGTCAATATCAAATTACACCGCCAATATCAAATGGTTTTATGCAGTAGACATTCCCAATTCACGACCATCTTATTACAACTATGTGAAAACCAAAGAACCTACAAAATTCATACCGTTTTCAGAATACGATTCATTGAATCTCGAAATTGCTTTCCAAAAATCGCCTACTTCAAGAATCCCAGTCAATGAAGATAAATTATTCGAGGTGGATCTATCAAGCATGGAAATATATCCTGTCTATTGGGATGGACCACATTTTGAAATACGACGAGGAATATGGTACAAGAATGAAAGTCCCTTATCTACTCAAGAATCGATTGAAATAGATCAAGGATATGAAGAGGTTAAACCTTATTTGTTTAATAAGAGTGTACCTACTGAACAAGTCACCCCGGAACAATTGGAAGCAAAAGATAGTAACAAAGTTGATGATACGAAAGTTGATGTTAAACAACTGAATGATTTATACCAATTGAAAGATGGCAGAATTGTATTGTATTTCAATGATAACGATGCGTTTCTTATTCCGGCACCGTATCTGGGTAAATTCCAATTGGATCTTGTTCGAAAACTTGGATCTAATTCTTATCTTGGAATTTCTAGGATATCAAGAGGTTATGAAACGAAGCCTGTGGTGGAAGATGATGACAAAGATAGAAAGGATGATAAAACTGGAAAGGTTAAGGATTCAAAAGATGAAACTTCCAAAGATACCAAAAAGAACAACCAAAAAGACGAACAAGAAGAAGTACAAACAGGTGATAATATGGAACATGATTTTGATCTAGATACTTCGCAAGAAGAAGCTAATAGAAAAATCGATCATTTGGTATTCTGTGTTCATGGAATTGGTCAGAAAATGGGCAGTAGAGATGATGCCTATACATTTTCTCACAGTGTTAATTTGCTAAGGAAAACCATAAAACGAGTGTTTAATAACAATGCAGTCTATAAGAAATTGACGGATGAGAAAAACAAAGACGTCGATGACGATTCGAACACAAGGATTCAAGTGTTGCCTATATCTTGGAGGCATAAAGTTACTTTCAATCCTACAAACGCAAACCAAGAAGGAAAAGACAGTAGATTACCTTCATTAGCACAACTCAATGTTGATGGAATAACGTACATTCGTGAAATTTTAGGTGATGTGGGGTGTGACATTTTACTTTGTAATTCTTCGTGGGTTATATTATCCACAATTTCCACTATTTTGTCCTGGTTTCCAAGATCATGATCAATGAAATGCTTAAACGACAAGTCTAATTTCTTTAATGCTGTCAACTTGTCCTGTAAAAATTCTTGATAAATGGTATCTTTCTGATCAAATCTGAATATCTTGTCATATAAACTCACTTCATCTCCAAAACTTATGGACTTGAAAAGCTCCAATTCTGCTAGACTTATGGACTGCAATATGGTTACTAATTTGTAGTAGTTAAAAACACGCAACTGATATAAGGCATCGTTATCTGTTCGTTTCAACAATCTGATTGAGGAAGTACTGTAGTTGGCGATAGCTAGTAAATAATCAAAAACTTTGGGATTGTTATTGAAGTATTCACAGTGGGAAATCAACTGTTTCTTTGTGGAATTTGACTGTGTGAATATGCAGATGATTAAGACATTCAAGTCCTGATAGAATTTCCTGAATAGGTTTGATAGTTCCGAGATAGTTAAGGGTGCTTGGTACCTTGGTTCCTTTAGATATTTCAAAAATATTTGAATAAATGCAGTAATTTGTGGATGTAAA
>JAKTVH010000494.1:0-10603 GCA_030557105.1 Candida frijolesensis | reverse complement strand
AGAGGCACCGTGGATTTCGTCCAAGTTGGATTGCAAAGCAAAGGCCTTAGCATAACCCAATGGGACGAAGATGATACCGTGGTGGACCAAAGTACTCAAAGAGTTGACGACAGTGGTTTCTTGACCACCACCTTGGGTACCGGTAGAAACGAAAACACCAGCGTATTTACCGTGTAAGGCACCTTGGGCCCACAATCCACCAGTGGTGTCCCAGAAAGCTTTGAATTGACCTGGGAAGTTACCGAATCTGGTTGGAATACCGAACAAGAAAGCATCGTATTGAGTCAAGGTTTCAGCAGAAGCAATTGGGTAGTTTGGTCTAGCTGGAGCATGCATCTTGGTCAAGACATCTTGTGGCAAGGTTTCTGGAACTTGGTAGATGTCAGCACGACCACCGGCAGCTTCGATACCTTTCTTTTCTTCTTCAGCTAATTGAGCAATGTGGTGGTACAAGGAGTAGATGATGATTGCAACTTTTGGAGCCATTGTGGTGTAATATGTTTTGTTATAGGGTTGAGACTATAATAATGAAAAAAAAAAATAAGAAAACAAAGTGTAATTGAAGTTTGAAATTTTCCAAGAGCAAGGATTTCGCCCATTTTTATATCCCACAAGGTCGGAATTACCGAAAGAACATCTTCGATGGAGAAAAAATAGAAGTATTAGACTTTGTGTTGCATTTTTCTTTATTTTTATGAGATATTTTAGTAATAGGTCTACGTGCAGAACTTCCGTCCAGCAATCCCAACAATATCCGAAATGGCTGTTCTGGGAAAATTGATAGGAATTGAGTTTTTTTTTTCCTTTTTCGCATTAGTAAAAATGCAGTGTAAGTTTAGTAATGACCACCGGAACTAAAAGCCTTCTCGGAAATGCAGAAAATATGACAACATACCCACGTGACACAAACATACGGGAAAAGGTAAAAACACATTACAAATGCTTTATTAAACAAAATTATCTCTATAGGCTTTAGTTTTTTTATTTATAAATACATTACTTTTTAAATCTCTATCTTTCTCGTAACTATAATTTACATAACAATTGTTTTTTTTTTTTTTACCCCGTTTTAAAAAACATCGCCCAATTTTAATCTAGGAGCGATGTTCATGGACAACAATTCTTGGAACAATAACTTGGCGGCGTAAGGGATGGTCATCTTGATAACATTCTCCGAACTTTTACAAGTGGTACACCAATTGTTGTAACCCATCAAACCACATTTGTTACAGACATCGACTTCAAACGCGTCCGACGAAATCATCAATCTCTCCAACAATAATTGGGAAGCACCATATGCAATAACACAATCTCTCTCCATCTCTCCCAATCTCAAACCACCATCTCTTGATCTACCTTCAGTTGGTTGTCTGGTTAACACTGCCCTTGGACCTCTTGCTCTTGCGTGCATCTTATCCATGACCATATGTTTCAATTTTTGATAATAAATAGGACCAAAGAAAATATAAGCTTGTAGACATTCACCTGTTATACCTGATTGCAACATGTCTTTACCAGAATACGAGAAACCTTTCTCCACCAATATTTTGGACATATCTTCTAGTTTAGAACCCCCGAAACATGTACCATACTCCAACGAACCATTCAAGACACCTGCTTTACCAGATATCAATTCAATCATTTTACCCACAGTCATACGAGAAGGGAAACCATGTGGATTCATAATAATGTCTGGGGAAATACCGTAGTCATTGAATGGCATATCTTCTTGCTGAACAATAATACCACAAACACCCTTTTGTCCGTGTCTGGAAGAGAATTTGTCTCCCAATTCCGGTCTTCTTGTTTGTCTAAGTAAAACTTTAATCAAAGCTTGATCATTATCACTAACCGACATCATCACTTGATCTATGTAAGAAGGTTCAGGACCCTTATAAAAGGCTGGCGCTTCTCTATGTCTTTCCATTTGTCTATCGTCTTGTTGTGGTCCCCCTATCACTGAATCGCCCGAATTGGTTGGGATACACTTGTTGGCGAAAACTTGACCATTATAGATTCTGCTACCGACTTCTCCTAAGCCATCAGGTCCCAAAGCTTGATGTGGGAAAATTGGTTTATTATTTTCATCAACTCTCATACCGGAAAGGATATCCTGCGTATGATTAGGGTATTTCTTCAATTGGACAGTATTTTTACGAACAACTTGACATCTACCAAATCCTCTATCAAGAGACGATTTATTCAACACCAAGGCATCCTCAATATCATAACCCGAATAAGACATAACTGCAACAGTGGCATTTTGACCAGCTGGTAATTTATCGTAGTCAATTAACTCGATAGTTTTGGTTTTAACCATAGGTTGTTGTGGATAAACCATGAAATATAATAAAGTATCAATTCTTCTAAACTGATTGTATGCTATAGCACCAATAGCTTGCTTACCCATCGCACATTGATAAGTGTTTCTAGGGGATTGGTTATGATGAGGATAAGGAATCAAACCAGCAACAGCACCCAACACAGTGAATGGTTCAATTTCCAAATGAGTGACGGTAGTACTACTGTTAGCGGTAATATCGTCTTCATATAATGCAATTAAGGAATCATTTTCTTCGTTGACATCAAGGTATTCCACTAATCCATGTTTCAAGAAATCATCAAAACTCCATTCTTGGTTGAGTAAGTTGGCCAAATGTTCAGCCTTGACTTTTGATTCCCCGTTTTCAACAATAATTAATGGTCGACAGATTCTACCACCATCGGTAGCAATATGAACAGCTTGGTGATGTGTGTTTGTGTAGATAGAAATAAATGCAGAAACTTTACCGTTTCTTCTTAAATGACGGAAGTCATTGACAAATTTCAGTGGGAATCGTGTAGTACCTATTAATGTACCATTAAGATAAACACCAAAATTTCCTTCTGTATGCAAAGTTGCGGAATCCATGGCATATATAGGCTCACAACCCAACGCAATACACAATTTCTTCACTGGAATTTCTTCGTCATCGGTTGTAATATGCGTCATTAAAGCTAAATTCTTGACTAAACCACATGCCTCCCCTTCTGGGGTATCGGCTGTACACAACATACCGAATTGAGAAGGTTGCAACGCTCTTGGACCAGAGACTTTTCTTGATTTTTCGAATTGTGAGGAGATACGAGTCATCATACCTAATGCTGAGATGTATGATAATCTGGATAAAACATGAGTGACACCTGCCCTTTCCATCTTGAAACGTTTCAAAGACCAATTACCAGTAGAAATCGCACGGTTCAATCCCATGGTAATGTTATTGGAGTGAATGTTGATGGACAATAGAGCATCAAATTCGGAAGTCCTGCTTGGTTTCTTCAACACTTTATCAATGTTTGCCTTAAAATCAGAATTGAATTTTTTGAACAAATCTTCAAATAATAACGACATCAATTGACCAGCCAATTCCAATCTTTTGTTACCAACATAATCTCTGTCATCAACCATCTTTGGGTTGTGCATGGCCATAACAACTCTTCTTGCCATGGTGGCGATGTAAAGTGCCTTTTCTCGGAATTGCAAATCTGAAACTGTCAAATGTGCAATGATGGTAGTAGCAATGGCTTCAATACCTTCTTGCAATTGGGACAATTTAGGGGCACCAGCACGTCTGATGGTTTTGACACGTTTACCAACGTAGAGTAATGCTTGTTGTTGAG
Organism: Candida frijolesensis; assembly: GCA_030557105.1. Taxonomy (NCBI): domain Eukaryota; kingdom Fungi; phylum Ascomycota; class Pichiomycetes; order Serinales; family Debaryomycetaceae; genus Candida; species Candida frijolesensis. The sequence continues at coordinate 6,943 of JAKTVH010000494.1, read as the reverse complement.
TGAAAACTTCCAATTTTGCAGCCTCTTCAAAATTCACCACAAATAAATCTTGATAATTTGGATCCGTGCCACAAACTAATTGCAAAATCTCCAAATCAGAAGTGATACCTGCCGCTTTCAAAATAATCACAATTGGGACATCTTCACTGATCGAGTTATGTTTCAAGTAGATTTTATCATTTTTGGTGATAACATAAGTTTTGGATTTACGTTCATGGGTAGATGAAGTAACCGAAGCTTGAACGATCGCTTTCTTTTCATCAGCTTCAACAATGATTCTGTTCTTGGACAATTGTTCTTGAACCAAGATGACTTTCTCAGTACCATTGACGACAAAATAACCACCTGGATCCAAAGGACATTCTTCGACTTTGGCCATTGATGCTTCTGACATTCCTTCCAACATACATTTATTTGATCTTAACATGACTGGCATTCTTCCAATTTCCAAATCATTATGTCTAATAATCTTACGTCCTCTGGTATATTCAACATCAACATAAATAGGGGCAGAATACGTCAAGTCTCTCAATCTACATTCATGTGGCGGTAAAATGACTTCCTTAACCCCTGGTTTGGAGTGAGATTTATGACCCACTCTAATATCCAAATACTTGACGTAAAACTCAGGATCAACATCAGATAAAACTAACTCATTTGCTTTGATAATTTTCTTCAAATCCACATCAACGAAATAATTATAGGAATCCAAATGTTGTTTAACCAAACCTTTGACTTTTAAAAACGCAGGAAGTAAATTCCATTTATCTTCCGCTGTTTTGATCTCATCTGTCAATTTTTTACCTTTGTACACAGGTTTCATCAACTCGCTGAATGTCTCATCATGAGTTGTCGCTGTAACGGACTCTCTTCTTCTTTTCGGAGGCATGAGTTATTGATGTTGTTGTTGTTTATGGTCCTGATGAAGATGTGAAAATATTGAAAAACCAAAAAAAAAAAAAAATTACTCCCAGATCTCATCTGCTTGCTAAATTTTTTTTTTATAACACTTCTTTTTCCATCGTGCGAAAACGAAGACAGCCATTGACTGAGTGAGACGGTATAAACAGGGCGAAAAAACACCAACCATAATCATCAATTTCAAACTATCAATACACACGCATCCCATCCACTCCCCACACGTCTCCGACCCCCGGTCCCACAACCATGTCATCGCATTTATTTAAATCAACAGTCAACGAATATCTAGAGGGTCTTCCCAAAACAGTGCAATCAAAACTATATGAAGCACCAGCAACATGCTTGTCTATTTTCAGATTGCTTTCGCCCATGGCCAAATTTTACATCATGTCCATGATCTTTAATGAAAAGCCAATAGGACTACGTGATCTTGACAAATGGTGTAAACCTCTGGCAAGAAAACTAGAATTTGAAGCATTGAAACGATTAGAATCGTTGCATTTAATAGAGTACGACAGCAAAGGATCCCATATTCGATTGAATTCAACATTTCGAAAAAACTTTCGTGATTGTTTGACGGGATCCCAAAATCCAAATGCATTCGGTAGTATAAGTACCACGGCGGATAAATATAAGGTGGATATTGCATTCTTGGATAATTTTGCGTCGCTGAAATGGGAAACCATTTTGCATTTCATGGTGGGAACAGAAGCTACGGCAACACCTTCTGATTCGGTGTTGAGTTTACTTAAATTGGGAGGATTAATGGAAGGGCCTCACAATAAACTAAGAATTACCAATAGTGGGTTTCAGTTTTTATTGCAAGATGTAAATGCCCAAATCTGGACATTATTATTGCAGTATTTGAATCTAACCCAAGAATTGAACATGGATCCTGTCGATGTATTGAATTTCATATTTGTTTTGGGGTCATTAGAATTGGGGAAGAGTTATGCTGTATCCAGTTTAAGTGAAACCCAAGTGAGTATGTTGGCGGATTTGAAAGACTATGGGTTGGTTTATCAACGATCAGACACGTCTGGACGATTTTATCCTACTAGATTGGCAACTACATTGACTTCGGAGTCAGCTGCTTTGAAAACTCCTTCAATGGCCATGGATGAAGAAGAACAACAGGTTGTAACCAAAGAATCCATAATTATAGAAACGAATTTTAAATTGTATGCATACACAAAATCGCCATTGGAAATTGCGATTTTGAATTTATTCGTACATTTAAAATCCAGATTTGCCAATATGGTATGTGGACAAATTACCAGGGAATCAATTCGAAATGCATTGTATAATGGTATAACTGCCGATCAAATCATCAAGTTTTTGGAAACACATGCTCACAGTCAGATGAGAATATTGGCTAAAGAGAAATTGGATAAGAAGATTGAATTCGATACCAGTCATAACATCAATACTGCAGGTGGTGCACCACAAAGTAAAACCGATGGATCGATTTCTCAGCATAAATTGGAAATTCTACCTCCCAATGTGGTTGATCAAATTAAATTATGGCAATTGGAACTTGATAGAATTCAAACATTCGATGGATATTTGTTTAAAGATTTTGCCAACCAACAGGAATACGATGTATTATCGAACTATGCCTCAGAATTGGGAGTTCTAATTTGGTCAGATAAAGTAAAGAGAAAGTTTTTCGTAACTAAAGATGGTATGACACAAGTGGCCGATTTCGCCAATAGGAAATTAAAGAGGTAGTTTAGTACGATGAAATTAAATTGCAAATAAAAGCTTGCAAAACTCTTTGATTTATTTTATAAAAATACACGCACGTTAAATATTTACAGGATATGCAAAGGGTATTAAAATCTAGTGTTGGTTATCACCCAGAACATGATTGGCAACTTTCCGAATCTTCTATACTACAGGTAATTGGGGTGGAAGCATGGATATCGTAAACTTCGGAATCTGGAGTGGAATATGCCGTTTTCTTTCTAGATGATGGTGCTTCTAGGTATCTTTTTCGTTTCAAAGAACCGGTAGGTTTGTGCTCTGCTACTTTCTCAGCTTCTACAGCATCCACCGTAAATTGGATGGCTCTTGAAGCGGCTTGTGTACGTAAATAGTACATCCCAGTTTTCAAACCTCTCTCCCAAGCATAGAAATGACAACCGGTTAATTTACCAAAAGTGGGTTCTCGTAGATGGAGATTCATACTTTGCAGCTGGTCTATAAATTTTCCTCTATCGGCAGCCATTTCAATGATGACTTTTTGCGAAATTTCCCAAACCGTTTTATAAAGATCCTTTATATCTTGTGGGATGTTTGGAATATTTTGAATAGATCCATTTTCCATTATGATTTTGTTTCTCATAGGTGAATCCCAAATACCTAAATCCATCAAATCTTTGATGAGATATTTGTTTACCACTTGATACTCTCCAGATAGCACACGACGATTATACAAGTTTGATGTGTATGGTTCAAAACATTCATTAAACCCAAGAATCTGCGACGTGGAAGCAGTTGGCATTGGTGCAACCAAAAGTGAATTTCTCAAACCAAACTTTTGAATACTTTCTTTGAGAATGTTCCAATCGTACATTTTCGAAGGAGTGTGATTCCACATATCAAATTGCAAAATACCTTCAGATGCTGGGGAACCTAGGAAAGTAGCATACGGTCCATCTTTAATAGATAATTCAAGGGATGCCTCAAGTGCAGCATGGTAGATTGTTTCAAAAATTTGGATATTTAGTTTCTTAGCCCCTTCAGAATCAAAAGGTAATCGAAGTTCAGCAAATAAATCAGCTAATCCTTGAACACCCAACGCAATTGGACGATGACGTTTGTTCGAGTACTCGGCTGTCTCAACCGGATATAGCGTTACATCGATAATTTTGTTCAAGTTTTTGGTTAAAACTTTGGTAACAGAATGAAGTTTCTCAAAATCAAACTCTATAACTTCATCGTTTGTTTTCAAATACGTTGGCAATGCAAGGGAACCTAAGTTACAAACTGCAGTTTCTTCTGGAGAAGAATATTCAACAATTTCACAACACAAGTTCGAAGATTTAATGGTACCGACGTTTTTCTGATTGGACTTGTTGTTACAAGCATCTTTATAAAGCATATAAGGACCACCTGTTTCCGTTTGTGATTCCAATATTGCCAACCATAGTTTTTGAGCTTTGATTTTGGTGCCCAATCCTTCCTTTTCATATTTTTCATATAATTCTTTAAACTCGTCGCCATACACGTCACTCAACCCAGGTGCGTCACTAGGAGAAAGCAAAGTCCAATCTTCGTTTGCTTTAACTCTTTGCATGAATAAATCAGGAACCCAAAGACCATAGAACAAATCTCTAGTTCTCAACTCTTCACTACCATGATTCTTTCGCATTTCCAAAATATCAAAAACATCTGCATGCCAAGGCTCTATATAGATGGCAAAGGCTCCCGGACGCTTGCCACCACCTTGATCCACAAATCTTGCTGTATTGTTGAAAACACGCAACATAGGAACCAATCCATTTGCAATCCCATTAGTACCTGCGATATACGAACCATTGGATCTAATATCATGAACATGGATACCAATACCACCTGATGCTTTGGAAATCAAGGCCGATTCATGAAGGGTTTTATAAATCCCATCAATTGAGTCGTCCTTCATGGCAATCAAGAAACAGGATGATAAATAATTAAATTCGCCACCAGCATTATATAAAGTTGGCAGCGCATGAATGAAATACTTCCTCGACATTAAATCATACGTTTCAGCAACAGAAGCCAAATCTTCATAATGGATGCCGATAGCAACCCTCAAGAATAAATATTGTGGCAACTCTGCCGCGTCTCCATTGATTTTCAATAGATACGAATTTTCCAAAGTTTTGATTCCGAAATACGTGAATTCATAATCTCTAGTTTTGTCTATTAATCCATCAAAGAACTCTCTATGTCTCATGACGACTTCATAAAACTTGGATGAGATGGGCGAATACGATTTCTTGTTTGCTGGTTTGTAGTTTCTTAATCTCTCTACGTTTTCACCAAAGCTATATGGGACATTCAAATAAAGTTTCCTGGTTTCCACTCTGCCCGCCAATATAGCATAATCGGGATTATATATGACTCTGCTTGCTATGACCTCGGCAACGAACGTGTATAGTTGATGAATAGTTACTGTTGAAGGCAAGCCCTTTACTACGCTTTCGATGATGTCATCATATTGTATTTTCTCCAAATTAAAGCTGAGCTCTCGGAGCAAGCCCAAGATTTTGCAGCTATCAAACTCCTCCTCCTCACCGGATAGTACCTTTACTTTCGTCATGGATAAAGTAAAAGAAGCTTGCTTTGGCGATAGTGTAAAAAGAAGAGAGATAGATATTATGTATAACAATTTTTATTTTTTTTTCTTCTTTTACATTTGGTTCCTTTTTTTTTTTTTTGCTGCACATATTCCAAGTCATCCTAAAAACAAGATCCATATTGAAAATTTCAGATTTTGCGCGATGTCGCCTAAAAAATTTGTGGCCTAAAAAAAAAAAAATTGCAACTAATTTCGGCAGCCAATTACTCTTCCCAATTAGGAACCATATACTAAGCAATAATCTAAATTCAAGATTTTATATAAGTCAATCATGGTAAACTCATCGGTAAAATCAGGGGGTTCCATTTGCTCTTCATTCTCCAGATTTTCAAATTTAAGTTCGTAGTTCAATCTGAGTTCTTTTTTTTCAAATTCAGATAATTGGGCAAATTCTTCAGACTCGAAATATTTCAAATATACCCCTTGTAATTCTTCATCAAAGCTAGCCAGTTGGTTCTGTTTGAATTTCCATTGTTTGACTTGCCATTGTTTATATCCTCCGAATTTTGTAAATTTAAGACAATATTCATTGTACAAATAATTGGACGCCATTTGAGCTATGGTTGAATATTTTTCTATCAATTGCTCAACTCTAGTTTGTTCGTGTATATATCTCAATGCCTTGGACAACGTATCTCTATGCGTCTTCCAGTGGCGAAGTTGTTTGTCGAGTTGTTGTTCATATTCGGATGTGGGATTTTTAGCTACCAATGGCTTGTACTTCCGAAAACCTGCAAAAAAAAAATAAACAACTGTTAGTATTTGCTATTAACTTGATGTGTAATGTTCGTTAGTAATACACACTTTTTGACATATGGTTCTTCTGGTGGCCACAGTGAATAGTTGGCATGGCTTGGTTGTTGGCTGTCAAAATGAGTAAAAAAGAAAGTGGTTGCCAAACCCATCGACCGGAAATACAGAAAAAAGAAGTTGAAAGATTTCCGGAGCTCTAAACCACAAAAAAAAAAACATTTAGTAAATCATTTAGTATGCTGACAAATAATAGTGTAACATTGCATAATCTAATACTTCGTCAATGTACTTTCCCCCTATTCAACGTCTGTTCGGAGATACTTATTTTTGCAGTATATATAGAGTCATGTTTTCCTTCTTAAAAGTCAATTGATTATTCCCCTTCCTTTTTTTAAAAAAAAAACAATTTAAACAAACAATCAATTCGAATACACAATGGCTCCAAAAGTTGCAATCATCATCTACTCCTTGTACCACCACATCGCTCAATTAGCTGAAGAAGAAAAGAAAGGTATCGAAGCTGCCGGTGGTCGTGCTGACATCTACCAAGTTCCAGAAACCTTGCCACAAGATGTCTTGACCAAGATGCATGCTCCAGCTAGACCAAACTACCCAATTGCTTCTGCTGAAACCTTGACTCAATACGATGCTTTCTTGTTCGGTATTCCAACCAGATTCGGTAACTTCCCAGGTCAATTCAAAGCTTTCTGGGACACCACTGGTGGATTGTGGGCCCAAGGTGCCTTACACGGTAAATACGCTGGTGTTTTCGTTTCTACCGGTACCCAAGGTGGTGGTCAAGAAACCACTGTCGTCAACTCTTTGAGTACTTTGGTCCACCACGGTATCATCTTCGTCCCATTGGGTTATGCTAAGGCCTTTGCTTTGCAATCCAACTTGGACGAAATCCACGGTGCCTCT
>JAKTVH010000493.1:0-10850 GCA_030557105.1 Candida frijolesensis | reverse complement strand
TACAAAGGGGGAGGGGGGGGGGGGGGAGTCGCGGCCCGCGTAACTCCACCACGCACAACGTTCCGCAATAGTTCCCCAGTTTGTCGACATGATTTGTGTTGTAGCTGTATTGCCAGTAAATATATACATGAAACAGTTGAAACTATTTTAATAGATATAATGACTGTTTGTCATGACTTTCTCTAAGCGTAACGAAACCTTTCGTAGCCAAATACTCCATTAGCAAGGCAACGTCATTTTTATCATAAACCTGAGTCAACTCCAAAAGTTCGTTATAATCTGTGCCTGTTTGAATATTCCTTAATCTGACGATCTCATTGATCATTTCGTTGAGCACCTTATTATTCAAATTAAATATTGCCCCTACCACTTCCAAGTCTGTCGACTCTAATAATTTGACAAGCTCGTTGTGTCTATCTGGCTGTAAATCAGTGATATTCAACATGTAGTAATTAGTGAAATTGATGTCATACGGTATTGAGTTACAGTATGGTATTATTTGATCCTCATCCAATAAATGCAATGATTTCTTTGCGGAAAGATATTTTTCAAGATTCCGGTCGTTTGGCTGTATCGGTATCTTCATGTGAGTCTGAAATATGTGAAGATCTTGGGAAGCGGTAATCCTGGTGGCCAAAGAATCGCTAATTTTATTAATTTCCAGCCATGGGGCAGACGCGATATCTTTCTTTTCGAAGTCATAATTCGTAGTGTTCACAAAATTACTATACTTCAACCCCAATTTAAACAAATCTATATTTTGGATAGTCGACAAACGGTATTGAAACCCAAGCTTCTCGTTCATTTTGATTACTCTCTTTTTGAAGCCCATATACTGCATATCATAATGGTTCATAGTGAACGGGGAAAACAAGGTATTGTTAGACTTGAATAATATAATTATGGGATATGCTGATGTAAATATCTCTGTGTAATAGGTCAAAGCTTGTTTCAAGTTATGGGTAGAGGGGCACTTCTGATGTGGTGAATAATACGAAAGGAGGGATCTCTGAACATTCTCAATAAACTTCCCCAGTTCGTTTTTAAAATCGTTCGTATATGGAAGCGGTGACTGATTGCTTGTATCGTCGCTTGAATTAAACATAGCATTTGTGGTTTTCAATTCATACGGTCCAAAATATATCGGATTTTCAAACATGTGTAGATTTCGATCGGAATCATAGCGTCCTTTCCCTTTAGTCCTATTGTATTGCAATAGCTGCCATTGGCTATTGATTTGAGACAAGTCGTTGCATGAGGCCATACCACCACTGACATCTTTTGCAAGAATTCTATTTTGTCGTGACGATAGACTGGAATAGATTTCAAATAGTCGTCGAACTGAATGTGGTAGGTTTTTAAGTGACATGGCGATGGATACAGGTTTGGTGGTCTCGATGTTTGTCTGCTCGAATTTTTTTCCAAAAGTCTTCTCACACTTAACTCCTGCAATGCCTGGGAAGACGTTTGTCACAATCAACGCTTAAGAGGAACATATCTACAGGGCACCAAATCGAGAGACAACAATGCTTCAACCAGTCTACCTTCTTCAGCCTACTTGCCAATAGCTTTGGTAAAGGTAATAATTCATCTGTCCTATCGGCCAGTCGTGCGCGTAGCAACTCATCTTGGTACTGGTAGCATAGTTCGTACCACCACTCTCACATACATTAATTTTTTTTTTCTGGTGGCAGATGTGATGCTGTCTCCACAATCTCTTTCTTTTGCTTTTGCAAAATCATTAATCACCAACAAAGATGATTTCAAGGGCGTTTTGTCATACCAAACTAGGAAAATCGAGTTCGAATTTCAGATCGCTTATAAAAGCTGCCACAATTGCAGGATTATGTCGTGGTGTTAACAATTTCCGTGGTACTCCCATTCCCACTACAACCTTCAAGAGATTTCAAAGCAGTGCTACTTTGCCATATAAAATAGAAGGTGAATTATTGTTGCAATTCACGTGTAATGTATGTAACAACAGGTCAAGTCACAATATTTCAAAACAGGCGTACGACCATGGTACAGTCATTGTTCAATGCCCATCGTGCAAGACAAGACATTTGATTGCTGACAATTTAGGGTTCATGGAGTACAACAAGAAGTTTAACTTGCAGAACTATTTGAATTCAAAGGGCGAATCGATTGAAAGCAATCCCAACGTAGTAGAGCTTAATGAAATTCCCGAAGAATTCAGAGATACATTGAAGGCGATGAGGGATGACAGCCCTCCACCAGAACCAGAGTTGGATCTCCCAAAACCTGATGACAAAAAGTAGATAGTACCATCGCCGTTCTTTTCCTAGAATATTCAGGCAAATACACATTGGAAATTGCCATTCTAAAGTATTCTACAGAAATCTTTTTAACCCCAACTCCCCCCTACATAGCAATCGATTGCAAAAAAAAAAAATAAAATTGAAGTTCTACTTGGTTCCAAAGTTTCTCTCCTTCCCACACCAATGAGAAGGGTGAAAAAAAAAAAAATATATATATTTATAGTGATGTAAATTAGGATCACAATTTTTCAACTTCTTTTATTCATTCAACCAACCATGTTATCACGAACAATACTAGGAAGAGGAAAACCATTGGTTTCGATTATCAGAACGTCCCAACTTGTGAGATTCAATTCTTCCAAGCCAGACCCTTCTGAGAAGGTATTTAAAGAGTATGAGAAGCCATTGAAGAAAAAGGAGAAAGAGGATACAGTTGACAATTTGCAAGAATTAAAGAACAAGTTCGACGACAAAATTCAAGAAGTAAAGGTAAAACTTGGAGATGCTGATCCCACCGAAGGTTTGCAAAAATTGGCAGGCAGAGATGTTCTTGAAAAATACTCTCTGCAATTGCAACAAAAAGCAAAAGAACTAGGCATTCCGGTCGAAGATTTGAAGGAAAGATTCAAAGACGAAATTGAGAAAGTCAGAACCAAGCTAGGTGGTGTTGACCCTACAGAAGAATTGAATGCTTTACTAAAAAAGCAAGAAGAAGAGAAGAAGAAGGATGGAACTATCAAAGTGCGTGGTATGCGTGACCCAGATGCCCCAAAGTTGCCATATAAAGTTTTGGATGATTATATTGATGTCGGAAAAGCAAGACATTTGCCACGTGAAGATATAATTAAGATCTGGAATGCGAGATTCGCAAGCAACGATCGTGCATTACATGCTGTGTTATCTCATTTGCAATTTGCTGATTTGTACGTAAATGCATTCAAATATCCACTGTTCATTTTACCGGTCCCTAAGCCACTGCAGGATGGTTATGAGTTACAATATGTTCAATGGCAATTCGTTGGTGCAGAAACTGTCAACTGTATGTTCACCACATTGGCTGAATATAAATTGCATGGCGAATATGCTTCTCCACACACAACTTTGACTTTCCATTTGGAATTGGCTGAAGACAAAGATTTAGTTTTGATGAACGGTTTTGTTGACAGTGACAGCGGCATGTCCATGGATGAAGCTCATTTGTTGGTTGTGAACTTGCAGAGATTCTACAGCGGGAAATACCCAGAGAAGACAAAGTTGTTGCAACAATTCAACCAAGGTGATGAGAGCTTCAACATTGACGAAGTGATACAACAAGCCACAACAGTATAGGCAGGAATAAATAAACGTTACAAAATCTATTGAATTGCTATCTACGACCTCTTCCACCCCTAGCTCTACCAGTTTTCTTGGGAGGTACATACTCATCTTCATCACTTAGTATCTCAATATCACTATCTTCGACATAGCTTGGCTTTGATCTTCTGTTACTGCGGATACTGCTTGATTTACGTGAGGTTGCACGTGGAGCAACTGCTAAACTGTCTTCAGTCACAAACATATCAATGTCTGAATCATCAGAGCTGAGTATATTCTCTTTGCTTTTTGCTTTCCCCGCAGGCTTCTTTCTGCCTCCCTTAGCTTTTGCCTTTGTTTTTGGTTTGGATGATTCATCGTCCGATTTATCATTTATGAAATCCAAATCAATTGGCGTATCGGATTGTCTGAGTTGCAGTAAAATTTGCTTAAATACGTTCTTAGCTTGTTTGTCATCACCCCCGTGAAACTCGTTTTCATCGATGTCTATACTCAACAAAGCCTTTGTCTCCTTCTTGATTTCTTTGGTTATGAATTGATTCAACAAGTGTTTATCATCATTGTCAATGGTTTTCTGGACAGCTTCGTTAATTTCACTTTCTGGAACCAATGCTAGTTGCGTCTGTTTCAACATATCACTTACTATATCTTTCAATTGCAAATCATTGGTTCTCCTCTCGTTTAGCTTCTCTTCGAGTAAGTCCACATCAAATTTTGATTTCTTAGTTAAACTGGTATTCTGGCGCGGTGGAACTTTCCTCTTGTAAAACTGAACAACGTCATTGACGTTGGCAACTTTGCCAACAAATCGGTTCGAAAACCTCGTGACGTTTTCGATTTCATAGCCTCCACTATACTCCACACGTAACCTAACTAAAGGCAATGGAAGTTTATGATGCTCGGAACTTTCCATCCGCTCTCGGTTTTTATTCTTATAAATCTGGTTGGCTTCATCTATGGCTCTTTCCGCCTCGTCAGTCAAATAGGCAATGACATCACTTCGAGAAGCTGCACCAGGGATAAGATTGGTCTTCAGCAATTCAATATCCTTCATGACAAACGGACGCACAGTTTTCAACTCTATCGCTTCAATTGAATAATCCTTCCCCCTTATGTTCATGACATAGACATGCTTAGGTGCGCTTTCCCCTTCGGTTAATTGAGTCGCAACTGAAGAACCACCTTGTAGAACATCAAACTGTGTTTCAGTATTATGTTGTGGATGTGGGATACATTCGTGCTCATGACCCCATAGTATAAAGTCAATGAAGTTAGGCAAAAAGTTTTCTGGGATTGTGGAAATATAGCTGTGCTCGGTTCTATTCTGGTGGAAAGCTAAAAAATTGAACCAATCGTCAGTTTGCAAAGCTGGCCGTTGAAATTTAACACACCCATCCCTGAACAACCTGTGCAATCTCTCATCTCGAATGCTTGACATTCCATACAACGACAACTTTGTCGTTCCCTTTTGCAACAACACGGGAGAAACGGTAATCTCTTCACTGTCACGAACTTTACCGAAATGGTTGACTAATCCTGTAACCGCTAACAAATCTATTGCCAGAATAAATTCCTCTCCTGTGGCATCGTCATGGTTACCACTAATTGCAAATACCGGTATTGAAATGTTTAAATTGGGATCCTCATAGTTGACTTCTTCAATTCCATTAGCCAAACACGAAGGGTCACTTAGCAATTCCAACTCGCAAGGTCTATCACCCATACAATTCGAACGCAAAGATTTCACAACATGGTAGGTCGATTTTTTTGAAGGCTTATTGATATGGAAAAGATCTCCACCGTGAATCATCATGTCAACATCCTTCTGCTTTGCAATCACAGTTATTTCTTCAAAGGTTTTCCACGCGTCATCACCACGTATTGGGTCGTTCTCGTAAACTCCAACGTGGTTATCTGTGGCCAATAGAACACGTATTGTGTCAGTTCCAGGATCTATCTTATCCAACAAGGGCATTCAAGTGAAAAGGGCAAGGAGAATGGATAAGCTGAGCTTTGTTGCAAGAAACTTGATACGCGAAAGAGAAGTAATTGTCTCGCGATATTTTGTCTCAAGGCTGGTTGTGGTCCTTTTTTTTTGTTCGCCTGTATCTTGACCCTCGCCTGCGAGAAGCTTTAACTTTGTTTGTTCCCCCCCCATCATCGCAAGAAAATAAAGATCACTTGCCAACTCACACTTGATTTTTATTGCAACTTTGTCCCCTCACCCAACCCAACCCAAGTGACACCAATGCCAGAAACCTCAATAAGTCTGGATTTGGAGCATAGACAGCAAGATGAAATCAGTAGCATATCGTCGATCTATGGCGACATTTTCAAAGATGTAACTCAGAAAGGCTTGGTCTGGAACAAAAAGCCCAGCCCTCATTTTCAAGTATTCCTATCATCTTCAAGCAATCCGGAGCGTCCCACCGTTTCAATTACTTTGGATATAGAGTTCACTCCCACGTACCCTTTATCTCCACCAAAGGTAAAATTATTAAATGCTAAGAATCTACTAAAAGTGAGTATATCTAAGTTGGATAAGAAATGCAAAGATTTGATTAAAGAATATCCAGAGGAGGAGGTTTCCTTTACGATAATCAGCGAATTGATATTCTTATTGGACGAAATCCAGTCTACCACCGAAAAAGTGTTGTCCCTTGAAGAGGAAAGAGAATTGAGATTAAAGAACGAGCGAAAGGCCTTGCAAGAAAGGGAAGAGCAGCAACGTCGGGAAGAAGAGCAAGCGAAACGAAAACAGAACAAAGAGTTAAACGAGCAAATACAAAAAATACAGGGTGAACTTGATGAAGTTGACGATAGCGAGGAGTCAGAAGCCGAAGATTCTTTACTACCTCAGGATATCAGTCAGTTTTTAGTGTTCCAAACCCCAATGGAGGATTTCTTCCCTAACACGAGAAGAAAGTTCAAGTTTAGGGCAATTCTGGGATTCATTAAATATAACCAAAAGGGTATTTTCAATTCAATCGGTACTCAGTATCTCGTGAAGCCTTATCTAAACTCAGACATCCAGCGTAAGGTCGACAAACAAGGAACGGATTTGTCTTATTTGTTAACAGTTGTAGATTTAACAAGTTTGTACTGGCAGACAGAAAATGGGAAACGAGAGATTCAGGATTTGGAATCAGAACTACAGTTGGTCATGAACATTAAGCATAGCAACATTCTAAAACTAGTTGGATTTCAAATAGATAAAAAGTCAGACACCACCGCAAATAGCTGGAGAATCAGATTACTCACTGAATTTTCGCCCGTCAGTGAAACATTGTACGACATTCTACCTACAGCAGAATTTATCAACTGGGCCCTTGCAAGAACTTGGTTAATCCAGTTGCTACCGGCAATAGAATATTTACATAATGCGGGATTCATCCACAAACTCATATGCCCAATGACAATTGCTATTTTCCAAGAAAGGGATCAATTATACTATCAAAACTCAATGAATGAGTTGTTAAACAATAATAACAGTTTCATTGGGGGAGAAGATTCTATGACTATAAGTTCAAAGAAAGTTTTGAAATTGTGCCATCCTTCGTATGGGTTTAAGATTCTTCAAATGTTATCTTCACACCCTAATGATGAAATGCCTGCTATTGAATACCCCAGAATGAACCCCGAAGCCTGGATGCCACCAGAATTGACATCTTCCGGCTATCATCGTAAATCTGACATTTGGGATTTAGGGGTGTTGTTTTTACGAGTCATGTTGGGATTTGATATTTTGAATACAACTTATAAAACACCCACTGATTTTATTCAAAAATTTTCTGTAGATGACTTTGTCGGTGCTGAAGAATATGCGTCCTTGGTGTATGACGTTTTGAGCAAGATGCTTCAAGTCAAGCTTTCCAAGAGATTATCTCCATTGGAATTGAATGCAGTGAAGTTCTTACGTGACGGACCAATTATTTCCAAATTGCAATCAGAAACTAACTTGTCGAGGCTCATGAAGAATGCGGATACATCTCCTGAAAAGCATATAATGATTGATGATAGGAACAAACCAACTTCCACGCGAGCAGGACAACGTTTAAATATTCCCCAGACTATTTCACGAAGAAGATTATCAAATCAAAATACGCAACACCCCTACTTTGGTGAAAACTCGGCGATGCTTATGCCATCTGGAAGTCAAAGAAACATGGGTAGATATGCGCGAGATTTTGAAGAAGTAGGGAAATTGGGACGTGGAGGGTTTGGTGAAGTCGTCAAGGCTAGGAACAGAATGGAAGGAACATTTTATGCGGTGAAGAAGATTAAACATCGTGCAGATAAATTAGATTCATTGTTAAGCGAGGTATTGTCACTTGCAAGATTGAATCATCAGTATATTGTTAGGTACTACGGTACATGGGTTGAAGAAGTAGAGGATAGTGTGGTTCCGTCAAACAGTACTTCAGCAATCGACTCCGAAGAGAGCGAAACGGAAAATGATGACTTTGATGAAGATGAATCATTTTCCAACCGAATTGGAAGATCATCGTCCGTTCTACCCAGCTATGACAACTCATTTCAAGTTGATTACATTTCCACATCGTTTGACCCGCGAATAGAATTTGATGATGAGAGTTCAGAAGAGGCAGCGTTTGATGATGATGATGATGATGATGATGATGACCCGTTTGTTTTTGCAAAATCCACTGGCGGTGGAGATGCGGAAGAAACATCACAAGAAGAGTCATCTGGAGTATCACGAGAAATTGTCACAAAGCCGATTGTCGAGTATTCTCCGAAATCTATTTTGTACATACAAATGGAATTCTGCGAAAATAACACACTTTTGAACTTGATAGAACAAGGATTACCTGGCAACCCAGATGAGTATTGGAGATTGTTTCGTCAATTGTTGGAAGCAGTTTCGTACATTCACAGCGAAGGATTTATTCACAGAGACTTGAAACCGATGAATATTTTTATTGATCGATCGAACAATATAAAAGTTGGTGACTTTGGCTTAGCAAAGAATAGCCAGTTTTCATCCATTGTTCTGACCAACAACCAAGTCTCAACAAGAGTTCCAAAGAATAATAATGAAGATCTATCTACCATTGTGGGAACGCCATTCTATACCGCCAATGAAGTGGCAACTGGAAAATACGACGAAAAAGTGGATATGTATTCCTTGGGGATCATTTTCTTTGAAATGTGTTATCCTCTAAATACTGGGATGGAGAGAGCTAAGATATTGAACGATCTAAGATTGAAGACGGTCGAGTTCCCAACAAACTTTGTTGTGAGTAAATACAAGACAGAGAAGAAAATCATAAGGTCTTTGTTAGATCACGACCCTCAAAACCGAATGTCAGCAAAGGATATTTTATCAAGTGGTTGGATACCAGTTGAGCATCAGGACCAAGTGATCCAAGAGGCATTAAAATCACTTGCAGATCCTGCTTCGCCGTGGCAACAACAAGTTAGAGAAACCTTATTCAATCAACCATATCTGTTGGCCAAAGATTTAATGTTTGATAATGATAAACACAACGGATTGATTAATTCGAACGATTATTTGTTGTTTGAAAAAATTATGACTGAAATCTTTAGAATTTTCACGAACCATGGTGCAGTTGAAAACTTGAACATTAACTTGCTTTTACCTAAGGTTCCATTCCAAGCTCGTGAACAAGTGTATGAGATATTAGATAAGAGTGGGTCTGTTTTAACTTTGCCTTACGATTTGACATTACCAACCGCGAGATTCTTGAGCAAAACAGATATAACCACCATTCCTAAGATTTATCGACATGAGTTTGTGTATAGACCAAACGCAAGGGGAGTCGGTATGCCCGATCGGTACAGCACAGTTCATTTCGATATTACTGGAAATTCCGAAACTAACAAGTCCACTTTGTTTTCGCATGATGCGGAATGTTTAAAGATTGTGGATGAGATTGTCAATTTGTTACCATGTTTTAGAAATGCGATTATTGTGATTAACCATCACGACATACTCGATGCGGTGACGACTTTTGCATTTGAGAATGTTGGAATTGACGAGAAAAGGAAAGTAGATATATTTGGTGTGTTATCTCAGTTGGGTATTGATAAAACGCCAGATGAAATTAAAAGATACTTACGAGAAGATTTTCAAGTCCCACACACGGTAACCAAGGATCTTGTTGATACCTTCAATATCACCTGTGAAATAGAAAAATCGAGACAAAAATTAACAAAGTTGATGGTTGATTCCCCGCAGTTAATTAAGATTGAAAGAGCATACACTTACTTGCTTGAAGTTTTTAAAGTTTTAAAACAAATGAACATCAAAGTCCCCGTTGTTTGCAATCCGTTGAGTAATTACAATTCGAAGTATTATACAAAAGGAATCATGTTTCAGGCAGTGTTCAAGTCAGATAAATCCAAACGGTATACCAGATTAATTACAGGAGGTAGGTTTGACTCTCTAATTGGATCGTTGGCTAATGTCAGCACAAATATCAAAACACCTCATTGTGTCGGTTTCACTTTAACTACAAGTTTACTATTCCTTTTGATGAAAAATTTGATCACAAGAAAATCTAAAGTAGATTTAGCCAAATGGAGAGGAAGCAGGTGTAAGGTTATAATTAGTTCAACTCAGCAGCAGTACTTGAATCAATGCGGCTACGCATTGTTGTCATCTTTATGGAGCAAAAACATAAGTGCAGACATGAGCCCAGCCGGCAAATCGCAAGACGAAATTTTACATAATGGCTACATCGATGGTGCAATATGGGTGGTGATAATACGACAGCTCCCAAGCAATTCGGGTAACAAGAAGTCCAGAAAGTCGGGCTCAATATTCAAACCGTTAAAAGTTAAGAATATTGTGAATGGGAAAGAGATTGATCTTGAGTATGATGAGTTGGCAACATACTTGACCAGCGAATTGGGAGAGTCCGATCTTGTGCTACGATGATCAAGATGATGCAAACCCAACTCTGTCGTCGTCTGCAAACAATAACAATGGTAATGGTGTTAATCTGGGAGAACAAGACGAATTAGCAGGGCCAATTAGCACAGTCGACATTGACCAAAAGATCATTGTTGTTAACAACGATGCACCACGAGGAAGAAAGAATAAGCGTGATAAATGGGAGCTGGAGAACGATGCCAAACTTTGTGGTCAATCCGCCATCAAAGAATTGAGCTTGGGACCGGTTATTGTGATAGACGCAAGAGATGAAATTTTGGATATGATCAGTATCACGTCAATTCATCAACAGGATGAATGGATCAGAAAGGTGGTTTTCA
>JAKTVH010000492.1:0-10936 GCA_030557105.1 Candida frijolesensis | reverse complement strand
CAAACGATTGGGTTATGGGTTACGGATATGTTGAAGAGTATTGGCCTTTCAATTGTCTTGGGCTCTCCTGTCATTGCCGGGTTTTTAAAGATTATTGACTATTTCGACGACAAGTTTATATTTTACCTCATGTGCTTCATCTTGGTGGTCAACTTGATAGCTATGACTATTGTTCCGACGTTGATTATGCCATTGTTCAATAAATTCACTCCCTTGGAAGACGGTGAGTTGAAAACTGCAATTGAGAATTTGGCATCGCAGCAAAAATTCCCGTTGACGAAATTGTTTGTTGTTGATGGTTCTAAAAGATCATCTCATTCGAATGCTTATTTCACGGGTTTGCCATGGAGTAAACAAATAGTTTTGTTTGATACATTAATCGAGCATAACTCGGTGGAAGAAACTGTTGCTGTTTTGGCACATGAGATTGGTCATTGGAAATTGAATCATTTAGCAAAGATGATCGTGATGATGCAAGGACACTTGTTCATGATTTTTTCCTTATATTCAGCATTCATTCATAACAAATCTTTGTATACCAGCTTTGGGTTTGTCAACCAGCAACCAACTTTGATTGGATTCATGTTGTTTAACGATATTTTCCAACCTGTCGAGTGTGTCTTGACGTTTGTTCAAAATTTGATGTCAAGAAAACACGAATACGAAGCCGATAAGTATGCAAGTGATTGTGGTTATTCAGAAGAGTTGAGTAGATCTTTGTTGAAATTGTCCAAGGAAAACTTGTCCAGCATGAATGCTGATTGGTTGTTTTCGTCATTCCACTACTCGCACCCAATCTTGCCTGAAAGGTTAAGCGCATTGGGCTATGTATCAAAAGAAAAGGTCAAGAAAGATGAATAAAGGAAAAAGAAATAAGCGTATTGCCTCTGGTGTGTCTGTAGACCACATTTACAACCGTCTTCAGTCTGATTGATGTTATTACGTAATATTAAATCTTATTAAAATTTATATTATAAATTACAAATCCTCTATCATGAATTACATAAACTTTCTGTTTTGTTTTATTGATAATTATACACTTATACATAACCTAGTGGTCTGCTTTGGCAGCGTTAGGTAACTCCTTTAATGATTGTCTGATGGAATCGACACCTTTCAATAAATCTTCTTCGGAAATAACCAACGGTGGTGCTAATCTGATGATATTGTCGTGGGTTGGCTTGGCTAAAACACCACGGTCTTTCATTAACAAACACAAATCCCAAGCTGTTCTTCCGTTGGTTTTCGATTCGTCTATCACAATGGCAGACAATAAACCCCTACCTCTCACTTCACTGATAATGCCGTTGCTTTCTGTTTGCAATTCGGTTAATTTTTCTTTCAACAATTGACCCAATTGTTCCGATCTTTCAACCAATTTTTCATCTCTAACAACATCTAAAGCAGCAATGGCAACTCTGCATGCCAATGGATTACCACCATAAGTAGAGCCATGGGAGCCTGGTTCCAAAGTCAACATGATTTCTTTGGACGACAATACGGCGGACACTGGCATGATACCACCAGAAATAGCTTTACCCAATAAAACAATATCTGGCTTAACACCTTTGGAGTGTTCATAGCACAACATCTTACCAGTTCTGGCGATACCAGTTTGAATTTCATCACAAATTAATAAAACATTGTGCTTTTTACATAATTCCTGAACTCTTGGCAAGTAATCTTCTGGTGGGACAACAATACCAGCTTCACCTTGGATAGGTTCCAATAAGATGGCAGCGATTTTATCACCAGCGTTGGCGAAGGCTTTTTCAACATCTTCAATGACACCATATCTCAACAAGGTGCCTTGTGGTTCACCTGGAATTTGAGGACCAACACCACTCAAATATGGACCAAAGTTGCTGGTAGCATCTGGATCGGTGGACATTGAGATAACCCCTAAAGTTCTACCGTGGAAGTTGTTGACTGCGGATAAAATAATAGCTTCGCCGGCTGGAATTCCTTTCTTGACATAACCCCATCTTCTGGCCAATTTCAAACCGGTTTCAACAGCTTCAGCACCGGTATTCATTGGCAACACCATTTCGTAGTTGAAGTACTCGGTGATGTACTTGGCATAGACCCCAAAAACATCAGACGAGAAGGCACGGGAACACAAAGTCAATTTAGAAGCTTGATCCACCAAGGCACTGACGATTTTTGGGTGACAATGACCCTGGTTAACAGCTGAGTAGGCACTCAAGAAGTCCAAATATTCTTTACCTTCTGGATCCCAGACATGAGCACCTTCGGCCTTGGAGAATACAACTGGCAATGGGTGGTAATTATGTGCGGAGTATTGTGTTTCGTATTCGCGGGCAGTTTCCGAAGAGACTTTGAAGCTTGGAGTAGCAGACATTGTTTTGATAGATAGTTGGGAAATAGAATATGCTAGATAGAGAAAGAAAAAAGAAGTAGAAAAAAAAGTGAAGTGGTCAATTGAGTGGTCACTCTGCTTATTTATATACTGGTGATTTGCTGAAAATGGAACCCGCCAAAGTATGGTAATTTTTCACTTGGTCAAGAGTGTTTGATCTCTAAGAGCAAGAGAGCGCGAAGTTGTGCTGATCGCACGACCTCTTCCTTTGTTGACTTGCCGCACCTTGATCGGCAAATTGAGAAAAATAAAAAAATAAAAAAACCAACTAGAGCGGAACATGACGAAAAGAGGTAAAAAGGAAAAGAGGGAAGAAAAAAAAAAAAGTCGTTCAGTCGTCATTCCACCTTTTGTACAACAGTGTTTCTTTTTTGATTCAGGAACACTTCTTGTTCTATACACGCAAATTATCGCTTATCGCCAACTTTTATCTACTATCCATTCAACCATGTCACAACAAAGAGTTAAAAGACACATGCCAAATGCCATGCAGCCCACTGCTGCTGTTGCTGTCAATCCTGATGTAGCTGCCTTGCCTTCAGTTGCCATGAGAATTAGAAAAGCTGTCAGCGAAGGATATCAATTACCATCCTCAAATGGTCAACAATTCCAAAGAATTCCTTTGCCTAACAACATGGCAACCCCACCACAATTGATTGATTCTGATTCCACTCGAACCACCTCCAATCTTGAAGAATGGGATAGCTACTACAAAATTAACAACGCCCCTGTGCAAACCTTGCCAGGAACTAACTACATGAAGAGAAAGTTTGAAGAAGACAAATCTGTTGATCTCAGTCAATACCAGGCTAGATATGGTGAGTTAAGATTCAACGAAGAATTTTAAGGATTCCTGGGCTAGGGGTTTGCTTTTTTTTTTTTCGTTAAAAAAAACCCATGCTTTGTTCTAGAAAGGTTATATTTGTTTTATTTTATTTTATGGTTTAGTTCGTTGTTTGATTTCTTCTTTTTATTAAAATTATCTTAGATGTATATACATATATATACATATATCAATTTAGAATACCAAGTTCATTTCTCTTTATCTGAGTGTGGTGAAGGATTTCCCTTTCGTAGAATGCGTCCCGTCCCCCCCTTTTTAGTCTTGGTAAGAATAGAAGGGGAAAAAAAAAATCTCTCTATCTATACTTCCACCAACCAGCAAGAACTTACACTATCATGTTAATATGGAAAAATATTTCATATAATTTAGGTTCACCATTTAGAAACCTTTCGCCTGGTGAAAGGATCCTTCAAATAATTCGAATATTCACATCCTTATCTGCTGTTGTATACTGTTTGGTATGTTTGGTGGCCCCCAAATGGACAAATTCAACATATGTTTCTCGTATAAATTGTGCCCATTTGGACGTATCATACGGTCTATATAAATCATTACGGAACTCAGTGACTCAAACACCAGAGATCTTCTCAGAAAATAGAATTGGTGTAAGTTTAGGAAACACCTTGACAAACAGCGAAATCACATTAATATCTCAGTATGCCGAGAAACAAGTGGCTGGTGCTCCCCAATTTTGCCTAACGTCGTTGTGGAGTTGGTGTTACGGGAATTACGATTTGGAAAATGTGGTGGGCAAGCATGGGACTGTCCATACGAAGAAAACCAATGTGCAGTTGACCTGCTCTCCTAGAAATGCATACGTATTTGACTACCTCAGTGAGCTAGATGCTATAGGGTTGACTATAATTCTCGCATATGCCTATCAGAGCTTATCGTACAAAAGTACTGCCTATCTCGATGTGATGAACTCAAGAGATTCCAAATTTCAGTTGTCTTTGAACGGTATTATTTTTACATGCTGTGGTCAGTTTGTTATACTAATGTTTACATTGATAATCTATGCAAACCGTGGGTCGGCAAGGGATCTATCGAAAGTTCCATCGTTTATTTTGCATATCGTTGCGTTGATTTCCTTAGCATCATGCATTAGTCTTATCATTAGCCTGTCTTTGATCACCAACTTGTTGATAGTGACGAGGGGAGAAATAAAAGATAAATTGGGTGATTTCGGGGTCTCATTTCACATGGGAAAATCGTGGTTTCTGCTACTTTGGTTGGGTACTATTTTTGCAATTTTGTCTCTGGCAGCATGGGTATTCCCCTTGTGGTGTGCCAATCCTCTGGTAGAACGATCCGCCAAAGACGAAGAAGTGTCTTTTTTCCAAGTTGGCGCTGGCGAAGAGTCTAAATTCAATGACTTTAAAAAGAAGGTGGGAGAGAAGGGCAAACGGATCAGCTCGTTATTTTCAACCCTGGATATGAATGAGGGTACCTCTCGAAAGCATGAGCATCAAACCAGAATCGGTAGTATGTTTCACAACCACCGGCCATCAATTGGAATTGGTAATGATGAACATGAAGAAGAGATGAGAAAGTTGGGCCAATCGTTGTCGAAAAAGACTTCTGTCAGAAGAACAAAGTCAAGCTCAAGATCGAAGGAAGTGGAAGAGCATAGTATGTTGTTGGAGAACTTTACCTTTAAGGATGAGTATCCGACCATTCAAGAGGAGACTTACGACGGTTATTCAAGTAGGTCAGTATCCAGATCTGCGCTGGATAAGATGGGCAGAAAGAAGTCGGATAAACGAGAAAGAAATTTGATACGTGAAGTGATGAAAAGTCCATTCGACGATGAAGAAACTGGTTCAAGAAAGTCTTACCTCCGAGAGGATGAGTTAGAGTTATTAGATAACCAAATGTTCAGTCTTAAATAGATATGGCAATACGCGCTTGTAGTATAGCTTTTATATATATATATTTTTTTTGTTCGGTTGGAATAAAGTCTTTGTTATTTTTTTTTTGCAACCTAAACAAAATGGAAAAGCAAGATATCAACATAAATCACTACAAACGGTCCATAGTATTGATAGTTTGGTCCTGTGTCGAGTTATTTTGTATTATCTTTTTGTTTTTAACTAGTTACTTGTTCCTATTTTCATGTTCCAAAGTGATTCCTAGAGGACCACCTTCATTTCAATTGAAAATACAATCGGATTCCATCTTTGCCCAAAACACATTCCAGTTGATTCAACAGGGATTGAAGTTTGCCACATACTTATCCAATGATCTAAACATTTACCTTAACAAAACCATCCCAGAAACTTATCTCCAAGGACTTGATTCTTCCTATGATAATAACTTGTATCAGTTCAATGTATTTGGCTCTTGTCGACGTAATCAGTTTGGTCAACTCATGAACTGTTATAATGGTGATGGTATCAACGTATTCACCAGCTTTGTGCAGGACCTTGGAATGCAGTTGGGTAATTTGACTAACCAAAGTGACCCCAACGTTGTTTCTGTTAAATTGGTGACGCTTTTCAATGAGTTGATCAACAAAGTATGTCCAACCAGAAGAAGCAACGAAGTGTGCATTTTAAAAACGTACCGAAATGTTTCCAAGGCAGTGCAATATTTGGGAATATTGACGCTAGTAAGTTTGGGAATAGCAATTCTTGTATCCGTTGGTGAATTGTTTTGCTATTGTATTTGGATCATCCCCATGAATCGCGCTCCATTCGTTGTGAGATTGATTGCAATCTGTTTTGCGGTTTTCGCAGTCAATACCATGTATTGCATCATGTACGCGTTGCAAAGTCCGTTAACAAAATTGGTTACGCAATACAAAATTGGACAACTAGGATTTTTTGCTGCTAATTGGGTTGTATGGTGTCTTCTCACATTAATTTGCTTGTTTATTACAATTAAGCGTTATCGTGTATATCTGTCTATTTAGTTGTAAACTTTTTTGAAAGCTTGTTCAAAATCATTTATAATATCATCAATAAATTCAGTACCAATAGAAAGTCTAATCAAACCTTTGGTAACACCAGAAGCCAATTTTTCTTCGTCAGATAATTGTTGATGGGTAGTGAACCATGGAGCAATAACCAAAGTCTTTGAATCACCAACGTTGGCCAAGTTGGATGCAATTTCCAAGTTGTCAACTAATTTAGCAGAAGCTTCGTTGAATGGGTCGTTGGTGGTGTTTTCAATATCTTTAACGGTGAAAGCCAAGGCACCACCAAAGTATTGAGCATTGTTGTTCAAGTATTTCTTACTTAATTCGTGGGATTCGTGAGATGGCAAACCCAAGTATGAGACGGATTCAACTTGTGGTTGTTTTTCCAACCATTGGGCTAACTTCAAGGCGTTGTCTGATTGTCTTTCGACTCTCAATGATAAGGTTTCTAAACCTTGCAACAACAAGAAAGATCCAAATGGATTCAAAGCTGGACCCAAGTCTCTCAACAATTCAATTCTCAAGTGGCCAATGTAAGCAGCTTTTCCTAAGGCATCACTCAAGACCAATCCATGGTAACCTTCGGATGGTTTAGAAAATTGTGGGTATCTTTCTGGGTATTCGGTCCATGGGAAATTACCGGAATCGACAATAACACCAGCAATAGTAGTACCGTGACCACCAATCCATTTGGTGGCAGAGTGGACAACAATGTCGGCACCGTGAGAAATTGGGTTGACCAAGAAACCACCAGCACCAAAAGTGTTATCGACAACTACTGGGATACCGTTGTCGTGGGCAATTTTAGTGATTTTTTCGAAATCTGGGACATTGTATTTTGGATTACCAATAGTTTCAAGGTAAATGGCTTTGGTTTTGTCGTCAATCAATGCGGCAAAATCTTCTGGTTTGTCACCGTTGACAAATTTGGTTTGAATTCCCAAACGTTTGAAAGCGACTTTGAATTGGTTGTAAGTACCACCATACAAGTAGGAGGTACTGATAATGTTGTCGCCAGCGTGAGCTAAACCAGCAATGGCCAAGAATTGGGCAGATTGACCAGAAGCAGTAGCTAAGGCACCAATACCACCTTCCAAGGCGGCGATTCTTTGTTCAAAGACATCGTTGGTTGGGTTCATGATTCTCGAGTAAATGTAACCTGGAGTTTCCAAACCAAACAATTGGGCACCGTGTTTGGAGTCGTTGAAGACATATGAGGTAGTGGCATAAATAGGAGGAGCTCTTGGTTGATGTGGCTTTTCAACTGGCTGACCAGCATGCAATTGAAGAGTATCGAAGTGGGAAGGCATTTTAGAACGGTTGATGAGTAGACCAGACAAAAGTAAAAATGAAAATCTCTAGAAAAAAAAAAAAAATTGGAGAAAACGACGAACTTATGGGTTTTTTATAATAAATGGGAAAATGGGTTGAATATTAGAAAAAAAAAAAACTGTACAAAATAATTGTGGATCCTATATTATTGGACTTCTGGAGTTGATTTGATGTCGACACAAAAAGTACGAGAACGAGCATGTCGGCCAAAAATCGAAATTGTTACCATTTCACGTGATCTCTCAGGATTTTGCTTTCGTTTGTCGTAACTGACTAGGGTTTTGTGGCAGAAATTCTTCAACCACAAACTGCGGTATCGGCTTCAACCGCCTATTGAGTGGTTGAAGTGTGGTTTTGGTACCTGGTAATTTAATTTTTTGAAAGGCAATTTGGTAAGGCTTGTGGTCTATACAATGGGAGCCACAGTAGTGGTTACCGAAAGCATAAATTTTTAGTTGGTCTGTAAGCGCAAGCGCCACGTGAGTCGAACCGGAAATAGGATTGTGCGATACTGAATCTACCCACGCAAAGCTTTGTTGAATGGTTTCCAATCCCTTACCAAGGTGTTTTACAGAAGTTAGCGAATGTTAAGAGATTGTAGTATCGAGTGTGGTTTCTGTCAATATGTAATCAGAATTGATAGGTTGTCAATGCTGTATGACATTGTTAAAAATGTGGAGAAACTTTCCGCCCGTGCTAGCTTTGTTGTAGTTAAAACCAATTTCAAGATGTTTTCCAACCAATTTACAATTAAAAAAAAAAATAAAAAACACAATAAAAAAAACATATATAGAAATCGGAGTTAGCAACCATAAACAAATGCCAGTTAAATATCAATGCAACGGAATTACCACCAGGGGAGTCCGATGTCGAATGAAATGTGACTCGGTGAATGGTTATTGCAAGTACCATCACAGCCAAAAGAAGGAAAACAATACCGGATTCATATACATGTATACTATGACGAATTTCTTATTTCCACCAAAGGACTGGAACTTCAAGGTAAAGAACTTACCAAACTCCTCCAAGAGGGGTAAATGGCTAGATTTTAACAGTAAAAAATCTCCTTACATCTTGATCAAAATAGGGATGACTACACTAACTCCGAAGACGCGTATAAAGCAATGGCAGGAAAAATGCCACCACGAATTGACCAACGTTGGCCCTCCAAATAAGCACTTGATCAAGAAAGACAATACTTGGTTCACAAGGTTCATGTGCATGACAATCAACGATCCAGAATATCGTCGGTGGAAAAATGAAGGTTTTTATTGTAGCAACTTGAAGTTAGTGGAACTGACTATACATCGCGAGTTACATATGAAATACGGAACAGGAGACGTGTATTGTATTGGATGCTTACAAGAGAGGACCCCAAATCGGAAAAACGATGCCAGTTCACTTTTTGGGGGTAGTTTCAACGTCCATGTCGAGTGGTTTCTCATACCCAAGAGAGACATCGATCAAGTATATCGATTGATAGACTCTATATGTGTGAACGTAGGATGAAGCTAAGGAGCGGGGGGAACAAAAATATGAAATATACACTAGTACGAAAATTATACAAAAAATATTGAAACAATTTATTTTAAATTTTTATTTGTTTTGCCTTTCAGATTGTAATCATGTGTTCATGTAAGTGGATGGGTCAACACCTTCTTCTGGGAAGTCAGTGATCTTGACGTCAAATCTACTTTGAATCTTTTCTAAAACCTCCTCATCTTCTTTAGAGGAGACGAAGGAGATAGCCAAACCTTTAGTACCAAATCTACCAGCTCTACCGACTCTGTGCAAATATTGATCAGCTTCGTTTGGCAAATCGTAGTTAATAGCCAAATTGATTCTTTCGATATCGATACCTCTACCAAAAACATCAGTGGAAACACAGATTCTCTTGTTGAATTCCTTGAATGATTTGTATCTTTCAATTCTTTCTTCCTGAGGTAATCCGGAGTGAACGGCAATTGATGGGAAGTTACAAGCACATAATAATTTGTTCAACTCGTTAGCTCTTTGCGTGGATCTAACAAAAATAATGACTTGGTTGAATTCCAAAGAGTCCAACAAGTCAGACAATTTTCTGTTCTTTTCTTTTTCTTCCAATTTGATGTAGTATTGTTGCAAACCGTGCAAGGTCAATTTCGCTTCATCATCAACGTAAATCTCCAATGGGTTTTGCATAAATTTCTTACAAACTGGACGGATTTCTTGTGACAAAGTGGCAGAAAACATCATAACTTGCTTTTGGTGTGGGGTTGCACGGAAAATGTCTTGCACATCTCTTCTCATATCGATGGATTCCAAAACCTTGTCACATTCATCGATGACAAAGGATTTGACGTTGTTCAATCTAATGGCCTTTTCTTCAACTAAAGCATGCAATCTACCTGGGGTGGCGACAACAATATGCGGACAGGTATCTTTGTTCTTTAATTTTTCAATATCTCTCTTGATTGGAGTACCTCCGTAAAAGACGTCGGTTTTAACATCTGGCATATATTTGGAGAATCTGGCGTATTCGTTACGAATTTGGTAAGCCAATTCTCTGGTATGACAAATGACCAAAGTGGAAATTTCACCTGGAACTGGGTCTAATTGTTGCAAGGTTGACAAGACAAAAACAGCAGTTTTACCCAAACCAGATTTTGCTTGACATAAAACGTCAGTTCCCAAAATAGATTGAGGAATACAAACTTGTTGAACTGGAAAATTAATAATATGATGTTAGTGACTGCATCTCTTTAAAATAAGAAAAACAAAAAGCGTTTTCTATTAATTATTAGTAGTGTACATACCTTCGGATGGATGTTCAAAACCACAATCACCAATTGCTCTTAACAATTCCGGCTTCAACAAAAAGTCTCTGAAACCAGTGGCATGGATACCGACATAAGAACCTTTCTTATCGGCTTCTTTTTCATTGGTTTCACCTTCACCAGCAGTGACACCTGCAGTGGTAACGGCAATTTCTTCGGAATCTGAATAGTCCAAAAGTTCTTCTTGACCTTCGTGAGACATGTTGTTGTTGTTGTTGTTTTTCTTAATGACACGGATGTGAAATATTTGTTCAGTTTTTTTTTTTTTCTTTCAAGTTCGATTTGTTTTTTTTTTCTTCACTCGTTCGTTGCTGAAATTTTCAATGTTGGTGAAAAGAACAGTGGAAAAAAGGTCGTGCACGTGTCCAGAAAGGAATCGTTGGAGAAATGGTTTCTTTTTCAACAGGTGCCTTTTTTTTTTCCATAATGGTTGATCTACAGTGCTTATCCACAACGTTGTTTAATTTTGCCACCAAAGATGTTTAGAGCTTGCATAAGGGTTCCTAGAATATTGCCACACCGTCAGTTCACAACTGCACCACGTTTGAGATTTTTCGACAAGGGTCCAAGTTTAGAAGAGCAAGCACAAGCTCTCGACAAAGTGCGTAAAGTTATTAGCGAAAACCCAGAGTTGTATGAGATGA
>JAKTVH010000490.1:0-11238 GCA_030557105.1 Candida frijolesensis | reverse complement strand
TGAGAGCTAAGGGTGTTTCCATCGGTGCTTCTGCCAACTGGCTCTGTAATTTCTCCGTGGCCATGTCTACCCCTGATTTCGTGGCTAAGACCAAATACGGTGCTTATATCTTCCTTGGTTCCATGTGTATCTTGGGATCGTTGTACATATTCTTCATGGTTCC
Source organism: Candida frijolesensis (assembly GCA_030557105.1). Taxonomy (NCBI): domain Eukaryota; kingdom Fungi; phylum Ascomycota; class Pichiomycetes; order Serinales; family Debaryomycetaceae; genus Candida; species Candida frijolesensis. The sequence goes on along the minus strand of JAKTVH010000490.1, from coordinate 11,075 downwards.
GGAAACCAAGAACAAGACTTTGGATGAATTGGACGAAGTGTTTGGTGATTTCGAAGGTACTTCAAGAAAAGAAGCTGAGCTTCATGAACAAATTCTCAAAGACATTGGATTGCTTGATTTGCTTAATGGTGACTTACGTTCCAGTGAGCCAAAGCCTGAAATTGAAATGAAAGAAAATAGTGGGGATGTTGATGTGAATTCTGATGATATCAACAGCAAATAGTCGAATGAAGGTTGTTCGATTGCTTGATTAGTTCAGTTCCTATAATATTTCTTAGTTGACTAGTTGACTAGTTGTTTTTCTTAGTGTTGTCATTATTAATTGCAGTTAAAATCTTTTGTTATACATTAGATATTGATATACATTTCGTTGGAGACTTACCGTACCTTCTTCTACTCCACTTCGTCTATTATATCTTTTTATATATTGCAAAAAAAAAATAAGCACATACAATTACTACCAAAGAGCAACTATAAACTTATCAAAAACTTTTTTTGAACTCCTTTTCTTCTTTTTTTGCTATTTTAAAAATTATGACCAACTAATAATTGAATTGTCTTTAAAGCTTCATATTTCAATTCATTGTTGCCTTGGTTGTTATCCAAGAAAGACATGATTAAAAGTTTGTATTGTCCACCTTTTTCAGTATTAATAAAAGTTATCAAATCTTGACCAATGTTTTTAATTAAGAATTGTAAGTCATTCAACAATATAACATTCACAGTTGAATTGTCATTAGAATTTTGAATCAAAATTTCCAAAATCTTCTTAACTAATTTGAAATTCGAGTCTTTGAATTTCCCACTGTTTTCCAACCAGAATTCACTTGATTTATGAGTTGGTGATGCATAACTTATAAGTTTTGGATTATCCAATTCAGTTAAATATTCATCAAACGAAGTTAATTTCTGGGTGACAATTTCATTCAAGCTGTCAGATAAATAGCTCAAATCATTGGATAATTCTTCATCACTTCCATTGGAGGCAAATTTTCTTTCCTTTAAAATATTAACGGTATTTAAGGCACCATGGAATAATAATAATTTGATGACTTTGAATTGTTCTTGGTTCGAGATGGACACATCAACGAAATTCTTTAAAATTGCCACGGAAACACGAACAATTTTCAATTTGATTGAATCTTTGGCAATGATCAAAAGACTTCCTGCTAATTGTGGGAAATTGTGAAGTAAAGCTTTGTTGATTGGAGCACTAAATGATAAAATCCAAGCAACTAACAAGATATTGTAAGATAATTGTAATCCTGTGGCATTGGAATTGCTTGCCAGCTTGGTAATTAAATTATTGATTGGTTTGAAATTAGCAACAAAGTTGTGATTTTGATAAATTGCTTTGAATGGTTTGATGATTAACAAGTCTTGTAAAATTTGTAAACCAATAAATTGATAGTTGGAATCGGACCCACCGATAATTGATGATACGACACTGAAAACTTTAATTAAAACTTCATCATCTTGAATGGATTTGGCTTTAGATAAAATGATTTCGAGATTGTATAAACTTAAGCTCTTGATTAAATCGTCCTTATTATCCAAATGGTTGAGGAATGCAGCATAAGGCAAAGACTTATCAACGTTGGATAATTTCAAAACTGCATCTAAGAATTCTGGTATATCCAACAATAAATCATTAATTAAAGTCAAGACATTCTTTAAAACATCGTCTTTTTCCACTCTGTTCAATACATTCAATAACGTTTTAGAATATAAATCCAATTGACCTTTCACGGTGTTATTTCTATTTTCAATTGATTGTTTCTCTAATAATTTGATATGGTTGGCATCATCTTCAGATACAACATCAGATCTTGCCAATCCTTCCCAAGGGATAATTCTTTCTTTGATGATCTTCTTGGAGTCGGTTAAGAATGTACTATCAATGAGTAATGGGGACTATGTGAAAGTTTGTTAGTTTCAAATAAAATATTTCCTAAAAAAAATCAATTGCTAATATTCCAATTAATGAAAAAAATGCAATCTAAAACAATGACATACGTATTCTTCAGACATGTTTGGATAGTTGAATGAATCGTCTCTGTCTCCAAATCTATGATATCGATATCTGGGCAGTGGTATCCTGATGAACAAATTGACAGAAAAATTAACTGTTAGGGGAAAAATTGAGCAAAAGTGTCGATAACCAAAAAAAAAACTAATATATATTTTGGCAGCAGCCACACGACTACACGTGACTCTCCCACATGAACATGCAATAGTTAATGAACTTCTGCAACAACAATATTGATAAACGGTGTCACTTGTATATATGGTAAGCGATATATCACCATGCAAAAAAATAATAATATGTGTTTTGCCATCACCAAGAATCGAACTTGGGTCTAATCGGAATTGAATTTGCAGCTTAAACCACAACGATTTATAATCACCACTATACTATGATGGCTTTCACGTGACCTTTCAAATGACCTGCTTTTTGTCTATGTGAAAAGTAACAGAGAAAAAAAAAGGAAAAAATAAAGACGAATTTAGAAAAAAAAGTAATGCCATCACCAAGAATCGAACTTGGGTCTAATCGGATTCGTAATTTGTAGTTTTGCACCACAACGATTTATAATAACCACTATACTATGATGGCTTGTTTTCTGATTTTGGAAGTTTTCCACATTTCCACATTCAACGTACATTTTACTTTCACAGGCTTTGTTAGCGAGAACATAAATCGAGAGTTTATTCTGGCTTTTAAAATTGCAATGCGCTCTAAACTTTCTACAGACCAGTAATGTTCCAGATAACAAAGCATTCTGAATACTTACATTTAACCAGCAGTTGAAAGATGTGTGAATGTAAATTTCAATGCAAATTGGAAATGAAAATGTTCGGTGATGATGATTCGCATAGATTTCCCCATATCCGGAACTTTTGTATTTCTTTTTCGCACTAAATAGGAAAATGAGTCCCGTTATTTTGGGAGGTTTTCTTTTTTTTTTTTGCAGTCAAAAACAGGGCAATTGAAAATGCAAAATCTATATGGTCATGGTTTTCCCACTTGTGCCCTGTTTAGTTATTCAATCTAATCTTTATTGTTCGCTATAGAAGTATGGATTATATGTTGCATGAGAAAATTTTTTCCTTGTTTGAAGTTTTTTGTTCGAGTTTTGGTTGCAATTTATTAGTAAAATACGAAAGAAACATCGATTGAGACGTTCCCCCATGGTTGTGAGAACTTAAAGTACTTCTACAACATGTGGATCCCTTAGATCATTCATTCTATGATAAACTCCACACATCCCCTTGTATCAGGATCTAGGAATATCTTGGAACAGCAAAGAATAGGTTTCTGGTGTAACATTGAAAATTTTTATTCCCTCTCTTTGTGTAAATGGATCACGAGCTTCTACACAAAGTAAGAAAAGGACAACAGGGGAACAGGCTATGTATTGTACACTTATGACATAACATCGATGATATTCCGAGTGTGGTATATCCTGACAAGAAAAACATTATACAAATAACGGTGTTCCTAACATAGAATTAAAAATAGAACTACCACAAAATACTACGCCTTCGTTGGCAAAAAACAGCAAAGAACAACCCAATTCCAGCCCAACGAAAAAAAAAAAAAATCCCGCACTAACTAAAATAGAAAAAGGAACCAAAATTGTTCAATCTGGTTTAGTGTACCCTCGCCTGAGACGTGAGGCGAACGCTCTGTCGAAACCGGGACATCTCCCCATTTTTTGCTCTTAAAGTTCTTCATGGATATACAAATCCGCCATCTAGCAACAAGCTCTCAAAACATCTGTCAGGATCTGAAAACCCGATAAGCGTACCTTACAACGTATTTTAGATAATCTATTGTAACAGGAAAAGCAAATAAATTAATGTATATGGTAAAAAACTAAAAAATATAAAGAATGAATAATGAACTGAAAAAAAAAAAGAAAATTATACAGAAAAAAGAACTTTTTTTAAATGTATGTAAAATGTGTGTTTGATTGATATTTTTTTAAATGGTTGTTGTCATAATGCTAGCTCTGCACTTATTCGTCACTACTTTCTCTAAGGAATTCCTTAGCCATATCGGCATCTGGGATAGAACCACAAATCGTCTCCACCATAATACCGGTAACCAAGTATGGGTCGATGTTAGAAGCTGGTCTTCTGTCTTCAAAGTAACCATATCCTTCTTTGGCAACTTGTCTTGGGATTCTGATAGAGGCACCTCTGTTGGCAACACCAGAGGAGAAAGTGTCCATGTGACCAGTTTCATGACGACCAGTCAATCTTTGGTCGTTGTCAGCACCGTACAACATCATGTGTTCCTTATGTCTCTTGGCCAATTTACTCAAGGCGGTTTCAATCACCTTCATACCACCAGGCACTCTCATGGATTTAGTAGAGACATTAGTATGACAACCAGCACCATTCCAATCTCCCTTCAAAGGTTTTGGATGGAAAGAAATCTTGACACCAAACTCTTCAGCAACTCTTTGCAATAAATAACGAGCAATCCACAATTGGTCACCCATTTCAATACCACCACATGGACCAACTTGGAATTCCCATTGGGATGGCATGACTTCAGCGTTAATACCAGAAATGTTAAGACCGGCATATAAACAAGCACGGTAATGAGCTTCAATGACATCTCTAGCAACAACTTTACCGGTACCGACACCACAGTAGAATGGGCCTTGTGGAGCTGGGAAACCACCCTTTGGCCAACCGTATGGGTAGTCGTATTGGTCAAACAAGGTGTATTCTTGTTCCAAACCAAACCAAACTTCTTCGGAATCGTGAGCCTTCATCAATTTGGCACATTCATGTCTGTGGTTGAATTTGTTTGGGGTACCGTCATTGTTCCAACATTCATTCAAGACAATGATGTTGTCACCTTTTCTGAATGGATCTGGGTAGAAAGCAACTGGTCTCAAGTAGACATCGGAATCGTGACCTGGGGCTTGACCAGTAGAAGAACCATCATAGTTCCATTCTGGCAAGTCATCAACGGAAGATGGTTTCTTGGCCAAGGTTCTACATTTGGATCTGGTGTTACCTTCAGCATCAATCCAAACGTATTCAGCTAAGATTTTACCTCTTTGGTCTAATTCCAAATATTTAGACAAGATGGCGGTTTGTTCAGTAATTGGGGCTGACATTTTGTATGTGTCTATGTGTGTATATATGTGTGAGTGAGGGTGGGGGGTGGAAGTGACCTAAGTCTTATCAAAAGAAAGGTAAGTTGATTGTCTGATGATGATAAGAAGAGAAAGAGAAAGGGAAAGGAAAGGAAAGGAAACAAGAAACAAAAATTGGTTTGCAACTTTGGAGGAAGAAAGGATTGAATTTATATAAAATTTATCTTGAGATTATGCTCAAGCAACAGAAATATTTTTGTAATGCACACACCCCCAGACAGAGAAGCATCCGAAAAAAAGAAACTCAGATAATATCCCGACAAGAGAGGGTGTTTTTATCACAGCCAATCACAGCTGCTGGAGACACGTACTGCACACAGGAGCCTTCCGATTTAGTACAGGTGAAATGCATGAGTATTTTCTGATTGCACGGGTGTAGGGAAGACGGAACATCATGTCCTCCAGCGAGTTGTGCTTCTTGGTATTATTGCGGTATTTTCTCCTACACGTCAAAGAAGGTAACCATCAAAGGCGTTTAAAAAGCAATGGTTACCTTATGTTACGTTATGTGATATTAGGTCATCGAACACAAGACCTTTATGACTAAAGCGTTGTGGTTCTACACGTCAACAAGATGAGCAATGTGGAAATATAGGGACAAGGAGGGACCAGAACAAGGGATACGAATTAAATAAAAAAGCACACGAGATAATAAGAGACAGAGCGAGAAACAAATGCATGCGATTTGCAACTTCCGATGAAATTCATCTGCATTTGTGTTTTTGGCGGAATGTTTGTTCCAGAATTGAAATTAAGTAATTAAAGAGCTACATACGGATAATCTTGATTCTGACTCGTGTTTTGTTAAATGTTCCAGCTGGGTTTACTTCACTGTTTCGTTGTTTCCTATTGTCAAATATATCCTTCGATATTCATGTTCATATGCAAACGAATAAGAACAGTATATAATAAAATACTCCTTTGCCTTCTTCTATATTATTCTCAAAGCAATAGGAGAATAATAAGATCCACCATGAAAATTTTTTTTTTTTCACTAGTTCCGGTTGTCCAGAAACTTACAGTTAGGAACAGAAAAAAAAGAAACGAAAAAACGCCTAAATCAGGAATAACGCAATGAGTCGTGTGCACATGCTCAAAGACTCCCAGCCCGAGGCTGTAATCACTAACAGGGCTAATAGGATTGGTGAACAAAAATAATATAACTATGAACCAATGGAAAGTCACCTGATTACCCAAGACCAACTGATGCAGTAACGCGCTAGGCACCGGGTCAATCTGATAGGAAAATCGTTCCTGATTTTTTTCTGATTTTTTTAATCTTGTTATCGGGTTTTAGTTTTGTGTGTGTGGATATTTGTCCCTAAAGCCCGTAAGGAACCAAAACAAAATGAAATCAAACTAACTCAAGACCAACCCACGCACATTTCCATGCAGATTGGTGGGAAGGTCAAGATATAATTCTGCAAATCAAGACACGATTGGCACTTGGTGATTGTGGTTGTGGTTGTAGGTTTGACGACAGCTTTTATTGATTTTTCTTATCAGTGGATAAATATTGCCTAGATAGTACTCGCGATACTTTCTTCTATTGCCCCACCGAGGAGGCGGTAGATGGTGGTGGTGAGCGAAGATTATTTTTCTTTCCGCCCCAGCCTACATACAACATTCAACATTTAACCTACAACACTAAACATCTTCTGCCCCTCACGATCTATCTCCTATCATTGTCCAATTAAATGCGTTTGCTTTTGACGTTTCATGTTCTTGGCTCCATGCATGATCTTCAATGCCGTATATCTTCCATTATCCCTTGTTCTCTTACTCTCTTGCTCCCTTTTCTCCATTCTACCTTTGTTCTATTTCCTAATTCCTTGTCCTTTTGTACTGATACTTCTATTTGACAGTAGTAATGTTCTTCCGGTACAACGGTAGAGTAAAAGAGGCTCATTGAAATATCACGTGTCATATTACATTCTCTTCATGGCTATTGGCTAGCATTTGCACAACTAATTGAACTCGCCAATTCATCATGTGATACGCGTTAATAATATTAGAATCTCTTATCAGTTGATTTCCCGCTTAATTTATCTTCAATTAACCTTCACTCTGTCTCCACCCTAATTCTCACAAACAATACTCTCTCTTGGATCTTTAGGAGATTTGTCTTCGTTTCGAGTTGCACTCGATTTCGTCTTCGCTTGCCTTTCTTTCTTTCTTTCGTTCTTCCTTCCTTCCCTGCCCCTCACTTTCTTGACTAACTCAATTTATTTTTTTTATTATCTTTGAATCAACCACGATTGGATATCTTTGAGCGAAACTCCGAGAATCAAATAATAACGGGTGAAACATCCCATGATACACTTTCGTAGATATATAGAGATATCAAATAGAAGGAAATGGCTTAGCACCCCCAGAACCCTCTCATTATTAGGATTGTTCTCATTTCTTATTTCTTGTCTTGTGGGTTTATCTATTACTTTCACATAATTTATTAAATAGGGGAAAAAGTAGAATAATACAATACTATACATAACAATATTATTATTATTGATAATAATAATAGTAACAATGGCAATAACAATAATAATTTAGGAATCATTATTATTATCGATAAATCAAGCTTTAAAAATCGTCTTCAAGATTCAGATATCTTATCATATCTTATCGTTATCTTTAATTTTATTTCCAGTTTCAACTGTATCATCTCCCAGAGCGTTTTCTTCAATTGGCCCATCTTCAATTGGTTCTTGCTCAATTATGATTTCCTCATATTCTTCAATTATCACTTCTTCTTCTACAACTTCTTCTACAACTTCTTCTTCATCATCTTCTTGTTGATGATAACTTTGTGAGGGTTCAATTGATTCCTCCGGACTTTCAACTATTGTGGATGCAAACTCCAAATCCGGGGTATTTTCCGACTTTTCTTGTGCTGATTCAATTGATGGTTCACTAGAAGATTCTTGTCCAAATGGTTTATCTTCAACTTCATCCGAAACTTCTTCCACAATATATTCAACTCCAACATCATCTTCAAATGGTACATCAGCTTCCGGTTCTTCATCAATAATAACTTCCTCAATAACTTCCTCAACGATTTCTTCTGCAATAGATTCTTCTTCAGCAGATTCTTCATCAACTGGAGCTAAGAAAGGTTTTTGAATTTGATCTTCAACTGGTACCTTAACAGCTTCTTCCACAACTTCTTCACCAATAGGTATTTCATCAACAGAATCACTGACTTCTTGTTCTTCAACGAACTCATCAACCAATTCTTCTTCAACAGGAATTTCTTCCTTTTCTTTTTCAAGTTGTTCCCTTTCTTGCTCTTCTTTCTTCCTTTGCTCTTCTTTTTCTTCTTCCAATTTATTCAAATCATAAACCAATCCTTCTCTCATTTGAAAAGCAACATTAGCCCTTGCTCTAACTATTTGTAAATATTCAATATTATCCCTAACCAAGTAATTCAAATGTGCCTCTATATTTCTCAAATATTTATTCCAATCTTCTAATCCCACAACTGTTTTACCCTTATTGTTTTTCTTATAATCATTAGCAGAATTAAATAAAAAGTCTCTGAAATCAAATAATGATTCTTTAATTTTATGAAACTTCTTCCAGATTTTCCAATTAATCTCGTCTTCGTCTTCTATTTCCAACTGATTAATCAAACTATTCAATTGGTTTTGAAAATTGTTTATCGTAGTTTCACTGGAAGTCTCTAATATGTCAATGGTTTCTTGTAAAATTTGGAAATAATCAACCAACACCTTTTCATGGGCTTTGGTTAAGATATCTTGTGCCCTTTGAGAAGCAGTTTGAGCAGATTCTGAACATTCGGAAATATCATCTCGGATTTCTTGACGGTTGACGGTTTCAATTGAAGTATCGTTAGTTTGTCTCATTTTTTCAAAATCCTTGTTAATTTCAGATATCTTCCTATTCATTTTGGCATATTGTTCACCGTTGAGTATTTGCAAATCTTGCATAATTTTGGTTAATTGAGGTTTAATTTCTTCAACTAAGGCATCAATTTTTGGCTTCATTTCAACTTGTAAATTGTTCATTGCCAATGAGACTGACTTGTTCACCTTTGTTTCCCAATAATGGATTTCATGTAAAAGAGGACCCAAGACTGGATCGTCAGTCGAAACTGCATTGGTTGCGTTGGTATTAGTAACAACAACAGTCGATGTTATCACAATCGTTTCAGGTTCTGAATCGTCATCATATTCCTCATCATCAAAAAGACCATCTGCATCTTCATCGTATCCTGCAACTTCCTCAGCTGCCTTAACAGCTTCCGTCAATTTTTCCTTTTCAAATACATTGTCACCAAGGATATCTTTGACAATTTGCATAACATTATTTTTGATATCTCTTGCATTGAAATCATCAATGTGAACCAAGCTTTTAAATTCTTGTTGAACAAATTTGGATTTTTCTTGCAACTTCAAAGCATGCTTGGAAGTAGCTAATTTGATAAAAATGTCATTTGTAAAGTCAATGACCTTTCCAATAACTTCAATCGATCTAATCGAACGACCAAGCTTTTTCAATTGATTAACCAATGGTGCGGAATAGAATTCAAAATTAATCTTGAAAAGTTCATAATAGACTCTGAGCTTCAAAATGCTTATCTTCAAGTATCTAACCAATTCGGGAGCAATATTGTCCTGGAAATAGTCAATCAGCTTTTGAACATAATCACAAGCAGATTCACTGAACTTGCTTATTGCTTGACTAATCTCAAATTTTTCATCAATATCATGAGCAATAGATACTCCTTGGTTGTATTTGTCATTTATGCCAAATTTTGATTCTATTGAAACAAACAATGGGTTGATGTGTTGTTCATACACAGGCTGGAAGTGTGGTTTGATATAATTATTGCTGAATGAACAGACATGGTGGTTGATTGGTGACAATTTATCAGTGTCATTGTCAATTGTCGTTAACGGACAGACGAACGTCCAAATGTACAACAAGTATATGGTGAGTACAACACCAACAAATCTAATTCCGTATGCCATGAATAACGTCCCTGTAGTGTTGCTGGTGTGTTGGGCTGGATCGTGGTAGGGCTGAACGGTGGGTCAACTTTTTTTTTTGTAGTTTGTTGGTACTTGTTGTGATGAGGACGTATTTGACTTTGTTTCGCGTGATCTGGTGCTACCTTGATTGGCGCGCAACACATAACAATAACCAAAAAGGATAAAGTTACTACAACAAACAACAATTCTTGAGTGGCTTTCAAATAAGTAACCTTGTAAGAAAGTGAATTGAATTATTTATAGTCTGTAAAAATAAAAATTTGGTAAACAGATAAGTAAACTGTAAAGAATATATGTAGAACTAAATAAGTAAAAAAAAAATTATAAAGAATTTGCACCCACGTTCATTCGACTATTTGCTGTTGATATCATCAGAATTCACATCAACATCCCCACTATTTTCTTTCATTTCAATTTCAGGCTTTGGCTCACTGGAACGTAAGTCACCATTAAGCAAATCAAGCAATCCAATGTCTTTGAGAATTTGTTCATGAAGCTCAGCTTCTTTTCTTGAAGTACCTTCGAAATCACCAAACACTTCGTCCAATTCATCCAAAGTCTTGTTCTTGGTTTCCGGAACCATGAAGAATATGTACAACGATCCCAAGATACACATGGAACCAAGGAAGATATAAGCACCGTATTTGGTCTTAGCCACGAAATCAGGGGTAGACATGGCCACGGAGAAATTACAGAGCCAGTTGGCAGAAGCACCGATGGACACACCCTTAGCTCTCAAACCAAGAGGGAACACTTCGGAAACAATGACCCAGGCACATGGACCCCAGGAGTAACCGAATGCGGCGGAGAATATCCAGATGAACACCACGGCGACCCAACCGGCAGCAGCATGGGTGGCCCATTTCCCAGCGAAGGAACC
>JAKTVH010000489.1:0-11357 GCA_030557105.1 Candida frijolesensis | reverse complement strand
CTTAGTTTCCTATTTCGAATCATGTTTTTCATCACCATTGAACTGAGCAATATCGGAATAGTAAGGTTTGTATTAACAGTATTGAAAATTTCTTCCTGTGTGGTTTGATGCAACAATGAATGGTTAGTCACACCAGCACAATTGACCAATATGCTCGGCGACCCCAAATAAAACTCATCTGAACGATTCTTTGTGAGTATTTCAAGTAGATCGAGTGATTGATATGAATGGTGTTGATTGTGGTCTGTAGACAATTCCTGGATCGCCAGTTGTAATCTCAGCTCATTACGAGCAAGTAATGTGACAGTAGCACCTTCCAATGCAAGTCTCTTGCTGATTGCTAACCCGATTCCTCGAGAACCTCCTGTAACCAATGCGGTTTGTCCTTTCAACATTTTCAACAACAAACTAACAACGAAAAATATGGGGACAAAAAAAAAAAATGAAACTCACCAAACACCGTAAATATTGCAAGTAGTGGAAGAAGAAGAAGAAGACAGGTTTTGTTTGTGGCATCGAAAGGAATGAAAAAAAAATAATGTTCCAGTGCTCTCAACAGGATTCGAACCTATGATCTCCTCATTACTAGTGAGGTGCCTTACCAACTTGGCCATAAGAGCTTTCAAATTTTTGACATTACCAGGACCCGAACCTCCGACTCAGTCGTAATTCTACCCACGAAGTCTTTTCAAACTCAACCAAGTCGTATTTCGGTGATATCCGTAAGAATTCGGGTCTTTTACTATGTGCCATAAGTTTTACTATTAGTCACGTGCTATATCTAGTCGGAAGTTAATACAGGCTCTTGAGCAGGATAAAGCTGCAATCGAGAGGATACCTAGGCATTGTTGCTGAAGGGCATCATTCTCTCATACTGCAAATGAGATATATTACCGTTTTAGATAGTTTTTAGTTGGCATATTTATTATAAATTTTTGCAAATTGTTGACTTTATAATTCTTGGATATTCCCATTTTCATGACAATTTTCTGCAAATTCTAAATTAAATTGTAAAAAATTTAACATAATTACCATTCAATACCTCCGAAAGTAATTAAAGTAAACTAGAAGAGCCCGAGAGGATGTTCCTGAGACATTCATTGTTTGTTTTAGCTTCTGTTAACCTTAAAATATCTCGTTGCAAAAGTTACGGAACCAGATTCGAGATATGCTACTACGTCGAAGAAGCAAATCCTCTTCTTAAACAAAATGTATTATATCTTAAACTGCAACCAGATTCATAAGTTGTTCACGCTATTACTAATCAAAAGAAAAGCTGCCAAAAGAAAGAGTCTTTCTCTTCTCCTCTGGAATCACACGACTGGGTCGACGGATGAGCATTGACTCAGCGCCAAAGGAAACCTTAACTCGGTGCAATCAAAGCAACTGAAAAAAAAAAAAAAAGAAAGAAAAACGCTCGAGTAGTTTTCCAGAAATTCCATTACATCGATCATACAGACATCTTCTTCCCACATATCACTTCTAGGATACCCACCATGCTCTCAATAAGAAATATTACTAGAAGATCTCCACAGTTACTAAAGAGTACGAGGTGTCCATGTCATTACTACTCCAACTCAACGTTCAAAACAGCAATGGAAACTGCTGAAAAATTGGTGTCTCCCCCAAGCACCAAATTTCAAGACCCATTCTCAATTGTCAGTCATGAAATGTCCAATTTGGCCAAATCCATAGCGAATTTGATTGGATCTGGACATCCGGTGTTAAACAGAGTCAGTTCATATTATTTTGAAGCAGAAGGGAAAAACGTTCGTCCTTTAATTGTTTTAATTTTATCAAAAGCTTTACTGAAAATCCCCATTGAACAAAGAAATAGAATACAAATTGATACTTTTGATGTTGTTGATCAAACTAAATTCAAAGGAACACCCACTACCGAGAATAGTACAATTGCAGGTAAATCAGTCGATGACTCTTTATCACCATTGGCTATATTGCATGGAATCAATCCAAAAGTTATATTGGATCCTTTAAGTAAACCAATGGACAGATTGCCTATATTGGATGGCAACACTACAGGAATATTACCAAAACAAAGAAGATTGGCAGAAATCGTGGAAATGATCCACACTGCCAGTTTATTGCACGATGATGTCATTGATTTATCTGATTCGAGAAGAGGTAGACCAAGTGGGAATATTGCATTTACTAACAAAATGGCCGTATTGGCAGGTGATTTCTTGTTAGGAAGAGCTTCTGTGGCTATTGCTAGATTGAGAAACCCTGAAGTTATTGAGTTGTTGAGTACTACTATTGCCAATTTGGTTGAAGGTGAGTTTATGCAATTGAAGAACACTGTGATACAAAACAATAATGAGGATCAAATTATAAATGATGGCGAGATCAAGGACATTCCACGTCTTACTGGTAAGGTCCCTACCAAACTTCACGACTATACGGTTCGAACAGTTGATCACGAAACAAATGTGGACGCTGCTTTTGAATACTATTTGCATAAAACATATTTGAAAACCGCTTCTTTAATGTCCAAATCCTGTCGTGCCGCAGCAGTTTTAAGTGGTGCTCAAGACGACGTGATTGAAAATTGTTACAACTTTGGAAGAAACTTGGGATTGTGTTTCCAAATAGTTGACGATATGTTGGATTATACCAGTAGTGATAAAGCCATAGGTAAACCAAGCCAAGCGGATTTAAAATTAGGATTGGCAACCGCACCTATATTGTACGCTTGGAAAGAAGAACCTAGATTGGGTGAATTGATAGGTAGAAAGTTTAGCCAACCGGGAGATGTTGAAATTGCCAGAAGAGCTGTGGAGAAGTATGAGGGAGTTGAGAAGACAAGAGAGATGGCCACCATGTATTGCCACGAAGCCTTGAAGAATTTGAGATGTTTGCCTGAGTCTGAAGCGAGAAGTGCATTGGAGTTGTTAACCAACTCTGTCTTAACCAGAAACAAATGATTCCTATAGTATGTAATCTTGTATGTATATAGATATAGTATGTAAAATAGTAGTTCATACGGATAAGGACGTTGATGATAATTGCAGTGGGTGTGCACAAGGTTCAAAGCGACAACAAACAACGAAAAAAAAAAAAAACCGAAGAACGAAAATTTTTTTTTTTCCTTGCTTAATTAGTGAAGGTTTGTAAATCTCCAAATCATCAGCCAATTGCATTTCAACTACTACATCACATCACTCCATACACCATCTAATCACACCTCACCACATCATATTACAGCACAACATGTCTGCCGAAGATACTAAACCAAAGACCACCGAAGAATCTACTGCTTCCATTCCAAAACCACCAACTGCCAATGTTTTCTCAATGTTTGGTGCCAAGAAGGAAAAGAAAGAAGAACCTAAAGAAGAAGCCGACGCCAAAAAGGACGACAAAGAAGAAGAATCTAAGAAAGGTGACGACAATGAAGTTGCCGAAGAAGAAGAAGCTGATGTTGAATTCACCCCAGTCATTCAATTAGACAAAAAAGTCGATGTTAAAACTAACGAAGAAGACGAAGAAGTTTTATACAAAGTTAGAGCCAAATTATTCAGATTCCATGCCGACACCAAAGAATGGAAAGAAAGAGGTACTGGTGACGTTAAATTCTTAAAACATAAAGTGACTGGTAAAGTCAGAATCTTGATGAGAAGAGACAAAACCTTGAAAATCTGTGCCAACCATTTGATCTCAGCAGATTACGAATTGAAACCAAATATTGGTAGTGACAGATCCTGGGTCTATACCGTTACTGCCGATGTCTCCGAAGGTGAACCAGAAGCTCAAACTTTGGCTATTAGATTCGGTAACAAAGAAAATGCTGATCTTTTCAAAGAGCATTTCGATAATGCTAAAGAAGCCGCTAAAAAGGACTAAACTTTGTCATTGCTGAAAGACTGAGAGATATATAAAAGTATAATATATACGCGCAATGTATATGTATAGTATCATATCTTTAAACGTAGCAATTTTGACAATAGCTGATCTCATCACTTGTAACAGATCGCTATTATCACGTGATTGATTTCTACCTCATAATCACTTTTATGCGTAACTACTAATATTTTCTTTTTTCTACGACGGGTACACGTGCGATAGAAGCAAAAAAAAAAAAATAGAGAAGAATTTAGACGCCAAACTCTTTACAACCTTTTTCTTAATTTAATTTCAATTTTTCAGACAACGTTTCTTCCTCCTTTCTAGTAGCGACAGCTGTAGAATCCACCACTACCGGAGTATCATCATTCATCATGAAGTTTGGAAAATATCTTGCTTCAAGACAATTGGAGTTGCCAGAGTATTCAGGGCATTTTATCGACTACAAATCATTGAAGAAGTTGATCAAGCAGTTGGCGGTCCCGAGCAACCCTAACGGTGAAATCACAAGTTTGGAAATGCAGCTAGCTCTTAAGGAAAGCAAGGCTTCATTTTTCTTCCGTGTTGAAAGAGAGCTAGAAAAGGTGAACTCGTTTTATTTGGAGAAACAGGCAAACTTGTCCATCAATTTGAATTTGTTGTTGATGAAGAAATACGAGTTGTTCAATAAATCAAATGAATATTTGAACAAAAAAGGAGATAGCGATAACTTATCCAATGCCAACTTTAAAAATTCAATTAGCTTTTTGAACTTGTATCAAAACTTTAAAAAGATCCATCAAGATTTGTTAAGATTGCAACAGTTTATCGAGTTGAATGAAACCGGGTTTTCCAAAGTGGTCAAGAAATGGGATAAGCGATCCAAGTCTCATACCAAGGAATTGTTTATAAGTACAGCAGTCAGTGTGCAGCCTGTTTTCCATAAAAATGAAATCAACGAATTGAGTGATCTCGTTACCCAATCTTTGTTTGATATTGAAAGTATTATGGACGGTGACTACTCGTGCTTGCTTAACTTCAATGCCAATTCTGCTGCCCTTCATTCTAGTGCAACCATCACTGCATCCCCAGCCCCTCAAACTAATGAACAAGCAGAAGATAGCTTTTCAAGACATTCATCAATTATAAGTAATCAACCAAATAATAATGAAATTGATGAGTTATATTCAAGTTTCGTCAATGTTGCAACCATTAAAGTACCAGATTTGGCATTGGTATCACGATGGATAGACAAAGTTAACGGAAGTCATAAGGTCCCTGAACAATTATTTACACCGGTTGTTAAATACAAAGTGTCGAAGATATTCTTACTAGCTGTTGCAAACTTAAAGATTTCCGATTCGTTCCTCGAGTCTTTCTTGCAAATGGTAAATTTTGATATCGACTTTACATTTGTTAATGATGATTTCAATAACAACAAGACCATTTTACACGAATGTTGTTCTATTCCACCAGCATCTTCGCAACAAGAGCATGTTACAATCAATAATGGAGTTAAAGTTGTCAACTCGACTGACTCGATCAACCATTCTCGTACGTTCATTGTCAAGTATATCATGGAAAAGTTGTCAGATGAAGAAAGAAGAGATTTACTGGTTTGTACAGATTTCAACGGCAGGACGTGTTTGCATTACGCTGCACAAATGAACCGTGGTGATCTCTTGGATTTATTATTGGTCAGCTTTCCAACTGATCATATAGACGAAATAGATAAAGATTCGATGTCGCCATTGTTATTAGCTATAAAGCATGGTCACTTCAATATTATTAAAAAGCTTGTTCAATTTGGTTCAAACCCATTCCCTGAAGCAAAGAAGGAAACTTTGCAATATCTTCCAATTAATTATGCCTGTAAATTTGGGGACTATAAGACATTGGAATATTTGCTTTCAAACGAAAAATCGCAAGACTTGATTAAAAAATTGATTAACCAAAGAGACGTTGAAGGGTTATTGCCTTTACATGTTGCGTCAAGACAAGGACATTACAAATTGATCAAGCTTTTGATTCAGTATGGAGCTGAAGTTAACAAATTAGATGGATTCAATAAGTGGACACCAATATTTTATTCTGCTGCTGAAGGGCACGTGAAGACAACTCAAGAATTGGTCAAGTTTGGAGCGAAGTTGAACATAGTAGATGAAGATGGATATAATGTTTTATATTATTGTGTGGTTGAAGGTCATATTGGAGTCATTAACGAGTTATTAAGTTACCACAAGAATGAATTCAAGCCTTCCAAGTTGGTTACCGATTCGACCAGTTCAAATTCCATGTCCATCTTGGGAGAAGTGAATGATCTAGATTCCGGTGAGGAAGAAGATGGAGAAGGACTGATAGAATTAGAAAGAGCAACCAATAGTAGTAGTAATTCCAACAATGTTGACAGCATACCTGATTTGCAGTTGCCGCCACCTATTTTACCTTTGAGAAGATACGGACACAACTTCTTGGAACAAAAAGTGTTGATTGAATTAATATTCCCACCTGATGTCGAGTTCATTAACTTGTTCAATTCAACAACGGATTTAAAACCAGGAAGAATAACTCTTACTTCAAATATATCCGATATTGTTCCAAGAAATATATTATTGCCAATTGCAGATAGCACTG
Source organism: Candida frijolesensis (assembly GCA_030557105.1). NCBI lineage: Eukaryota > Fungi > Ascomycota > Pichiomycetes > Serinales > Debaryomycetaceae > Candida > Candida frijolesensis. The sequence continues at coordinate 4,883 of JAKTVH010000489.1, read as the reverse complement.
GAAGTAATGCCAACAATAGCAACTGTGTATTCCAAACAGATATCGATTCCTTACATGATTTTAGAATTGATTTTGAAATTTTCCCTAAATTTGGTACCAGGTTGATTGCGAAAACAACCGCATTGTCATTTGAGCATTTGAATAGCACGTCACCAGAAGTTAGTTCGGTACTGCTACCATTATTTGATTTGAGATTGAGGAATATTGGTGAATTACGATTCAACTATCAGGTCATTTTCCCATATTCTGGTACTTTATTGGAGACGTCAAAGTTTGATACTTATTGGAAAAGCTCGACGAGTTTTGTTAAGAACAGACAAACATTGAAATTAAATGCAGCTGGAGGATTATCGCCAAACAACTTTTTGTCTCCTGTCAGTGGGAATAACATCTTGGGAAATAATACCAACAATAATAGCCAGACTAACATTGCCAATGCTGCCGGAAACCAATCGGGAGCAGGAACCACAGAGACTAAACCATCTTCATCTATTGTTACGGCAACATCGTTATCTGGTGAATATTTGCGAATTAAGGTGTGTTTATTGAGTGATGGAACACCAATTGTATGTCCAAACTGGTCAATCTCCATTACTGATAATATTGATTTATATTTGCCTAATTTGACATTGCAACAATTGAATTCCATTACCAATGATCTATTTGATTACAGTAAAGTTATTCACGATTTGTCTAAATTGACCAACAAGGACATTGAGTTAATCAAAAAGATGTTGCAGATTATTTATCTCCCATTGAATTTGATACTAGAAGTATTAAATGTTGAGATTAATTTGAATTTAGAAATTGTGTTTCCTTCGGTTTACGAATTGAACAGTTTGCCATTTATTAATAATGTTCAAGATAACTTAAATTTGTTCGTTGACAATACATTAAGTAATGTTTTCAATCATATTCGATCCAATAAGATTAAAATCCATCGATCCATTATTTTCCTTTCTTCCAATTCATTGATTTGTAAGATCTTGAATTGGAAACAACCAAATTTCCCAGTATTTCTAATCATGAGTGGAATTAAATATAATAATAAATTAAACAAATTTGAGAAAAGATCAACCAATGGATTGATGATTGATTCTTCCAATACCAATTCAAAAGATACCGATTTAGTGAATCGATCAATTAAAGAAGCAGTGAATTTCACCATCAGTAATAATTTAATTGGATTAATCACATCTATTCATTTATTAGATTTGGTACCCAAATTGATACCGTTAATTAGATCAAGAGGATTGATTTTGGTGGCATCTAGTGATGTCATCACTGATGAACATGATGCTATTGAAGAAGATGAAATATTGAAGAAAGAATTAGATTGTTATACCAAGACTGAAATTAATGGTTTGAGATTTGATGATGTGTTGAGTTTTAAAGAGGATATAAGTATGTAACCACAAACTAAATCATAAATGTTATTGTATTATTATTATTATTATTAGTATTATTAAAATATTCAATGAATATATATATATATATATCGTTCGTAAGTTTCTTGTATTTTATTTGCGACGTCTTGATGGCGGTGGTGGAGGAGGTGGTGCTTTCTTTTTCAATGCCTTTTGCTTTAATGAAGAACCCGAATTAATCGATGATGAGGATGAATTATTACTAGGATGTGAATACATTAGGTTTCTTTGCATTTTAACAGGAATAGGTAATTTAGGTAACGGCTTAGATTTGATATATTCATCCGGCAAATCAAGAATATCACTATCTGGAGTGCATGGTTGATCTGGAAAACAAGATTCACCACCTCCAACTTCACATTCATCAACACCGCGAGAAGGGAGAGGGATATTATTCGGTGGTGTGCTGATTTGATTTCTACCTGGTTGTGCTTGATATTGATGATATTGGGATCTTGGTGGATCATTTAGGGATAATCTTGAAACACCAGATAAAAATACATTCCCATTATTCTCCTCAATCATTGATCGTTTTTTACTCTTGGAAAGTAATGGATTAACTATTAGTGGAGCTGGTGGTTGAGGAGATTTGTTTTTACCATTACTATTCTTTCGTACGATATTATGGGTGGTAGTATGTTTATGATAATCTCTTCTAGTTGATGCTCGAACTGATGCTACTCTAGTAAAAGAACCAGTCAATGATTCTTTCGAAGCATTTATATCCTCATTGAGTTTAATTTCTGCTTCTTCTTCATCTTGTCCTTCTTCAAGTGAAACGGTAGATTCTGGGGATCCTGATTTCTTGTTGGCCTGTCTCTTTGACTTCAACCACTTCACATGCATACATTTTAGGGCTAATTTGACAATACTTTTATCTTCATCCAATTCTTCACAAGATAAATCACTTGACTTGGTTTCGTAATTTACTATAATTTCCAGTAATGCTTGTAAGATTTCTTCATTTTTATAACCTTGATAATTGTCATTTTCGTTGATTTGAGAAAATATCAATATGGGATATAAAACACGAAGATATGTCATGGTTAAGATTTTATTTTCATCGTCACTATTGTGCAATTCTCTGATGAGAATATCAATCAAGATTTTTAAATCATTCAAATAAACCAATTTACAAGTACAACTTGAAACAAATACCAAATATAAAAATTTTAAGATTAAGATTTTAATAATTTGTGATTCTTCCCTGTTTAAATGATATATCAAAAGATTTATCAAACCAGTGATTTGATTCATATTGGCAACATTTTTCAACAATTCATCAAATACTAAATTATTCATATTCTTATTATAGTATGATTTCATCAAGAACTGTTCATTTATCATTAACAACAATTTCAATTCTTCATAAGCAATCAACCGTTCTTCATTGTTAAATTCATCAGCATCCAAATCATAATTGTGGAAATCTTCATTACTCACCAAGTGCTTCACCAAAGTATGAATCAAGTCTCTATTATTAGTCAACTCTTCCAATTCTTGATCTGATAATGTTTCTACTCGATAAAAGTATTCGAAAATTATATCACAACTGAATTTCAATATGACAAATTTTGATTGTCCTTTACTTATAGCTTCAATTTGTGTAGATATGAATGACGATAAGATCCCCATGACATGGAATTCTTTAAACACCTCAAATAATTCATTCACAGGGATTAATTCCAATTCTCTCTTTTTACTATCACCATTATCCAGAGAAAAACACAAGGAATATGATGATGATGCTGATTCATGTTCATGTTCACTATTCTTTATCTTGATCAACAATAATAAAGTTATACACAAGAACTCCTTCAAACATTCACTCTCATGTCTCGTCCTCTCTTCATCTTCATTCACTTCTTCTGTCTCTTCTTGTTCTTGCAATCGAAATCGTGTCATTACAGTGAACGTTTCCAAAAATGCAATGATTTTCCCCACACAAAACTTATAATTCTTAATGAACAAATTGGATTTTATCAATTTCAAAGAAAATTTTGAAATATCCTTATATAATGGTTGTTTGTTAATATAGATATTATCCAAGATTATTTTTAAATATATCAGGAAATTCTGATTACATTCTTCCGGATCACTATTTATTAGAATGGTGGATATCTCATCTTCCAAATAATCTCGTCCTGATTCTGCTTTTGCCGATAAAGAAATCACAGATGTCGAAGGGAAAGTATGAAAGGGAGTAGCAGCTGCAGTTGCTGGAGCAGACGATGTTGAAGTGGTGGAAGATAGCGTGGGAAAAGACGATATCTGACCATTGGTTATGTTTTCTGCAAAAGTATTGACGCCTACCATGGCCGGTCGTTTGGTCATTTGATCAAAGTGACGTGGTATATTCGTCGATATCCTCTTGGTTGTTGCTGTTGTTAGTGGGAGTATCGGTAGTTTGAATTTTTCTGTGTCAGGGTAATTTTGTGTGTGGTTTGTGGGTTGGCAGTTGACTATGTGCTAGCTTTTTTTTTCTACTATTATCATTCACTTACCAGAACAAATTCTCATGGGAAATTCCTTCCTCAAAATGAAATAGCCACGCGGCTTATTCGTACCTGGTTTCTTTTGTTATCCAGATAAAATGCAGTTACTTATTCTACTTGGAAGGTCTTTTACATTTCACCTCATTCCATTGCTAGTATAGTAACACTTACTTATTTTCAATGTTGGTAGTATCTCGTGACGCAATTCCAAATCCCCACAAAACGCTACCAACTGAAACATATACCAATAATTAAAACCTTTCCATTAGCCAGTTGCTACAAAAGAAGTATAATGTATATGTCTATTAAAATGCACTAAAAACTAAAAGGAGAGAAAAACACTATAAACGACGACTCTTAATAAAAAAAAAAATAACAAGAATAACAATAACAATAACAACAACAAGAACAATACTGGGAAACAAAATCTAACGGTCTAAAACTAATTTTGGTTCCGTCAAAGCACCTAACGCACGTTGTGAATACAAATTCAAGAACGTTAATCCAAACAAATAACTAGCATTCACCCATCCAAATCCTTCCGTGGCAACTCCCTTGAAATCCAATCCTTGGTTCCCATATTCGGCATCCACTCTATGAGGCACAGCACCTTTGGTAACATTATATTTCTCAACCACAACCCCATTATAATCCACAAACGACATCGTCATCATATATAACCAACGGTACGCTAATCTCTGGGCAATTTTATCGTATCCATAATTGACTAATCCGATCCATGCCAAGATCTGTTGTGGTGCCCATCCGAATGGGTAATCCCATTGTCTTGAAGGACGGCTCAAGCCAACTTCACCACGGGATTTCAAAGTACCTGCAACCAATCCTCCAAATTCTTCAAATTTAGGTAACGATTTTTCAATCATTTTGGATGCTTGTTCAGGGGACGCCAATTTGGAATAAAGCGGCCAGAATGTAGTGGCCGATTCATAATCGGTTTGTT
>JAKTVH010000487.1:0-11547 GCA_030557105.1 Candida frijolesensis | reverse complement strand
GCTTTATTTTTTCCCAAAGGGACTTCTTTGGTTCTTCGACTTTCTTAACCAATTCGGTGGTTGGCGACTTCTCTAGCTTTACCAACGCTTGTTCTTTAATCTGATCCGGCAGTTCAGGAGGAGGTGTTTGCTTGGTTTCTTGTTGTTTTGGTTCATTTTTCGTGGAGTTGAATCTGACCAATGATTTCACCAAGGGGTAATTTATGGTATTGGCGTTGAGATTGTTGTGCAAATTTGGCTGCAAAGGATATCTCCTGGAACTAACAAGACATGCTTTGATTATTAAGTTCCTTGTTTGTTTATGCAAAATATGTTGATTCCCATGAACTGATTGGCCAATTATGGAACTTCTAATTAGAAATGTCATCACTGGTTAGCTGCTAAAACAAAAAAAAAAAATCGGCCGTAAAAAATTATAAGTTATACAGAAGTTCCTTCGTATTTAAATTGAGGCATACAACGGATGAGATGTCTCTTCGTGGACCTTTTCCAATGATATTAAGAATAGTTGATCTTTCTTGAATGTGAAACACTTCCAATACGTGAATATTAGAAGATTTCTATGTAACAAAGATGGGAGTGGGAGAGTGGAAAAAAAAAAAAAGAATGTTAACAGAAAGGAAAGGAAAAAAAAAACTAGCGTGAAAATTTTCTTTGCCTTCGTGGGGAGGCGCGAATTAGAACAACGACTTTTAGAGTATCTGAGTTTTGCTTTGTCCAATTTTCTGTCAGAATGTGGGAGTCTCAATCAATTGCTTCCTTCGCTACAATTAGTGCGACTAGAACGATTGTGCGGGTCAGCGACTGTGGATTGCTCCGTGACTCCCAATTTTGCGCGCGTTTAGCTTCCTCCGTCCGAAAACCTTGTATTGCCGAGGGACCGGCACCTTGTACTATGGCCCTGAATATCCATATCCATATCCATTTCAGTTCCATGGAAACGAATGCCAAAAAAAAAAACGATAATGCATTTCTATGACTACAAAAACTATTCTCAAAATAATAGATACCTGATCATGACAATGATACACTCTCTATTCTTCTTCTCCCCCGTTGATCTTTCCTTGTTCTTTACTTTCTCCATTCACACCAACAACAACAATCTTTTCGATCAAGGTATGGAAATCTTCATCATCACCATCAATGAAGATGGTCAAGTTTTGGACATTCTGGAACCTAACAAACTTGACTTTGATGTTTAACCATTCCTCGTTGTAGTCGTCAGCTATCTTTTCTATATGTGGAGCATTGCTGTCAGAGCTTGCTTCATCAAAGGACATAATCGATTGACTATTACACCAAATCTTAACCAAGTTTGGTTTCTGAACCTCTTCCAAATCATCACTATCAAGATTCAAGTTTCCTGATGTACGATCCTTGTTTGACTTGACTTTGATCAATACGGAATAGACTTTCGAGATGTTCAACAATGGGATGTAGAATAACAATTGGGAATCGGAATCGGACACAACAGCGGATTTATCCAGACTGATCTTTACATTAACAATGTTTGTAGTTTTGGAATCCTTGTACAATGGCAAACAATTCAAATCTTCGTAGCCGCTGAAGTCAATAGTTGAGTTTAAAATTTCAAAATTCTTTGGGATCAAGGTTTTTATATCTTTCAAGTCGTTATTGCCGCTTATCACATCTTCGGCACCCAATCCTTTACCTTTTCTTCTATGGCCACTGCCTTGAGCTTTGGAATTGAACTCTTGTAATTTACTCAACAATTGTTGGACATTGGCTCCGGTGATACGGTCAACTTCAGTACGATTTTCAACAAAAATAAACGTGGGAATTGATGTGACGTTGTATTTTTCACCCAATTCTCGTTGAGCATCTAAATCAATTCTAACAATTTCCACATTTTGGTTCTCGGCATACGCTTGGTCCACAATTGGCTTGATGGCTTGACAGGGACCACACCATGAGGCAGTGAAATTCAACACGATATACGAGTTGTTCTTCAAATAATCTTGGTATTCTTTGGCTGACTTAACAAATTGAATGGACATCTTCTTGTACTTCTTTTATGAGAATCGACGTGACGTGACGTGACTTGGTCACTGTAGGATTCGTTTTTTTTTTTATTTGCAAAAAAGTCACTTGGAGAAGTTTCTCGCCTTCGTGGTAGCTGGGTTGACTCTGTTGGTGATTTTTTTTCCTTGGACTCCCCATATAAAGGATACATGCACAGGGGCAGAGAGGGAAAAGTGAGTTTAATAAAAAATTTCGGTAACTAATCGATCAGTCACTCTGTTACCCTGTTGGCCATATTTTTTTCCTTTTCTTGTTCCTTTTTTTTAATTGTATTCGGTCTTTACTACATATCAAACCATTCTGATGTCAAGTTAGCATAAAACTGTTCACTACAATCCATAATATCATTAGAGTCAGCATCACGAACATTAAATACTGAGAGAACATGTCCAGGGAGGGATCAATTTCCAGTACCAAGCACAATCCCAAGAAGAAACGAGTTGTTTCATCACAGTTACGACTCTCCAAGGCCGACCCATCTTTGGCAGGAGGTTCAGAAACATCCCTCTCACCTACGTCTCTTCATGTTAAAACACAACTACCGGAAATTACTCCTAAACGACACCAAAATAAACCAATTGTAAGCAACTTACATCAAAGGACTTTCAATGATTTTGAAGTTGATTTGGACTCACTAGACATGACGACAACCCATATTCCTTCGACATCAATGCGTCCTATGGATCCAGGTGATCCGTTGGCACCTAACCCAAACCCACTACATCATGACGTGACTAAAGAAGAACTCAAGAAAGCCAGTGAGTTGACATCAATTTTTTTGGATACCCGAAAGTTGTTAAGCGTTGAACGTAATGTAGTCGATCAAACTTCAGAAACTCCGGACAAATTGGAACAAGGTGGCTTATCCAACATTAAAATTTCAAGAGGAACGCTAATCAGAGCTGAAAAAGTCAAAACCACCTTGGCTGTCAAATATTTATATATCCAGAGGACGTACGAATGGAATGAAAATCACAAAGATGCTAATGAGCACCCGGGAGTGGAAGGTGTTTACAATCCGATACAAATAATACGAAATCGAAAGATCAGAAACAAGTACAACGAGCATCCACAGCCATTGATTCACATGAAGACAATCCCATTGGCGTGCAATGTGTTCAGTCAACATAATACTGAAGCAAAATATGACCCTACTTCTGGCCGTAAAAAGAAAAACTGGAAAATGATGTGGGCTATTGATTTGAATGAATTTGTCGGCGACCCGCGATGGAGACTCAATCATTGGAATGAACTTAAAGATGCTCAAGGGAATTTATGGTTTCCAGAATCATCACCATCACCAGAAGCAGGGGATACGAAGAGTTCAGAACCACAAACATCATCGAGTTCCGGGAAAAGAAGGATATTTAATTTAAGGGTTAAACATGGCGATAAGTTGACCGATGAGGAGATTTCCCAGGTGGAACATGACGACGAAGAATCCAGTGAGACGAAGTTGAGAAATACCAATAAGATAACTTTAATTGAAGGAGGATCAAGCTCGGACAATGAATTGCTCAATCTCAAAATCACTCGTTCCAAATCACCCAAGAGACATAAAATTAGAAACAAGATGAAAAAATTTTACGCTGGAAGCAGCAATGCATCAACCGCAGGAGGAGGAAATGGTGGAGGCGATTCGCCAAGTTCATCCAATGTCGTGAACGAAATCCCAACTACGGAAGATAAACAAACTGCAGTAGCTGAGACCGATCCATTGGCAAGGCAGTTTTTTAAAAGACTTACCCCACCAACTTTTGATGATTCGGACTCGCCACCTTCAGAGTTGGTGTTGCCGCAAATCCGTGTTGAAGAAACTTCTCCATCTAAAGTGGAAGACGATGATGATGATGAAATTCAAGATATCAATTTAAAGCCGTCAATATCAGAAGTTGAATTTTTACCATCTGATAAACGTGGCAGTTCTGACTTGCACGCTCGTACACACTCCAGTTCTGAAATGAGCGGTTCTGGCATGGGAGACAGTTCCAGTGGTGGTGGGGTTCTCGAAGAAGAAGAGATTGCAGATAACGAAAATGATGAGGAAAAAGACATGGTTGATCAAAAACTTGAATGTAGTAAAATATTCGATGAACGTGAATTGATTTTCCAGAATATCGTTTCGAATTTGGATTATTTCCAGCAATACGTGAATCTCAGATCACAGTATTTGCTAACCATATACCCCAATTATCTTGAAGTGGTGAACAAAAACGTGAAACAAATCACACATCATTCTATTTATGATGTCTTATCCACAGTTTCAAAAATTAATGACGATTATTTACCAGCGTATGAAGACGTATATTCGGGTTTTATAGAAGAGATCAAATCGGTGATTCATATGGTTAACGACGTGTATTCTATCAAGATTGACACATTGTTGAGTACTAGTGATAGATCAATTTCAGAAATCAATGCATCGTTGTCGTTGGATTTGAGAAAAATCACTGAGAAATTAGATTATTTGGATGCATCAATTAATAAGAACGTCTTTCATAGTACGTTGCTGAAGAAGAAAAGCGCTAGTAATATGGCTTGGATTTACAAGGTGCTTTATTCTTGTCTTGAAAATATAATTATCATACTATTAAGATCGATATGGATTGTGGTTAATATTTACAAAGCAATTAAGTTTATATTTGTTTCATTATGGAAATTTGTTGTGTTTGTATTTTGGTAAATAGGAGAAATAGTATACGTTTTTATGTGTTTTCAACAGTCTTGGATTTTGCAGTTTCTAATACTCTCTTCTGGGACAAGCCGAAAATTTCTTACAACCAAAAAAAAAAAAAAAACAACCCAATATTCACCAACACCAGCTATTCTCTACATCACCAATACCTAACCATGCAACCAAAATCCATTGCATTACTACAGAAAATCGACACAATAATAGAAACCATTATACTAAAGTTTACCAATATTTTCGAAAACTTACAAAATGCCAACAAGACAACGGAAACATTAGCGATGGAAAGTGTGACATTGGAAAATAACTGTATACAGATCATCAGATTATGTCAGGATCTTATCAGCATATCACGAAACCTAAAAGAAGTGTGGGTGTTGAATAGCATCAAAGTTACACAAGAAAGACCGGAATGGAAACAGCAAGAAATTGATTCGTTATTTAGTCAGTTTAATTTGCTAACGGATAAAATCGCCCAGTTTGAAATGACAGGCGTAGACACAAATGCTAATACTACTGCCAATAATAACAATAACATCGATATTGACGGTAATGAGAATGGGATTGGTGATACTGATGGTGAGAGGTATTCTTCGATTCTAGGCGAATAGTTCAATATTAATTATACATTTCTGACATCATAATACACAGATTGTCTTTGGTTATACAACGTTAATACATAAAATAATAGTAATCATGACTTTACTTTTTAAGGTTTTGTCATTCTTACTACTTTGCAGGACTAGTGGCTCTGGAACTTCGCCTGCTTGGTTTTCTACTACTTGTGGCAGAAGGTATATTAGTCTCTTGTTCCCTGTGTTGTTGTTCTTCAAAAAGATTAACAAATTTCTGGACCTTACCAACCTTAATAAATTTGAACTTTTTATTACCTTTGATAAACAGTGGAACATTTTCCCCATCTGAATTAAAAGCATAGTCCAATCCAAATTTATCGTCTCCTATCATGGAAAATGAAGACATTCTCGATACATTGCTGTTATTATTGTTAAACCTTTTCGATTTGGTAGGGGACTGGAACGACAGCTGTCGTGAAATCTTGATAATCTCATCGTCTTCATCAAATACTTTCTTTGTGGGGGAGACTGGTACTCGGAAATTTGGGTTACTAGGAGTTTTCAATTCAAATTCATCTTCATGTGCACAATCAACTTCAGGCAAGTCATCCAAATGGAATGGGTTACCAAGTTCAGGCATCATGCTATTTGAATAAGCTCGCTGGTGCTTTTGTTTTCGTGGTTGTTGTTGTTGTGTCGGTGGTTGTGATTGATGATTAATCGGAACAGGTTCAGACTTACCATTAATTTCTTTCAGTATTGGGATATCATCACCATCGTTGTGTCTTAGGTTGCTGATATTATTTATAAAGTCCAGGTTTCGTCTAAATGTCTTTTCTTCATCACTAACATCACTATATCGTCTTTTAAATTCGTCAATCAAAGTGTCGTTAGATTTCAACGTTTCAAGTACCTTTCCTTCAAATTCTCCATTATCTTCAACCTCACTGCATTCCAATGTGGAATCACTGGCGTCATAATCATTAAACTGCCTATCTTCTTCTCGCGAACACTTGTGGTAAACTTTCTTCATATATGCTTCAATCTCTTCTAGAAAATGACATTGTTTCAATATTAAATAATTCTCATCTTGCTCAAATTTAAACTGAATACCCCTAACGTCCTCTGTATGCTTCAATATGACTAACTTCACCATGACAATAAAAATCTCTTCATATGGTCGATACTCCCATGACTCATTTTTTAAAATCCTCAAGATGTAATGTTTATTTGAATGAATATTTATCAAATCTTCCAAATCCGACAACTTAATGGAATCATTTCTTGATACCAAATTGTTTAATTGAATATTTATAGTTATACTCCAGGAATCCTCTTTGTTGTCATGATGATGTATTAGATTGTAAATCTTGTGGGGTATATTGGAAGAGAATATCAAATTTGGCTTTATCGGATCCATGCGTTCTTTTTGATGATATCGGTACTGACCTTGATGTGTGCCGTTTGGGTTTGAAAGTATCATTCCTTCACGTATCGTCTGGCTTTTTTTTTCTCAGTTTTTTAAGGAATATGTGAATCTTGGGGAGACTGTTACAGAAATCGGATGATGTTTAATTGGTCGGAATGTGCCTGTGTCAATTTCTGGGTTTATTTTTATAATTATATTTTTTTGTTGTTCCAGTAATAAAAATATGCAATCGTCTGTTCAACGGGACAAGCAGGGTAGTTAAGGTATGAATGCAAAGTGTTACTTATTTGTTTGTGCAAATGAACGATGATCTTATTTTGTTATCGGGAATTAATGAATAGCAAAATTGAGGAGTGCTAATAACATATAATATGTACTCTGGATATTCAGCTGATGATGGTCATTATCGGACATACCAATTGTTGGGAGAGAAAGTTACAAAAGAAGGTAAAACGAAAACAAAGGCAATTTGGGTCTTTGCTGAATGTACACGACCATCACGTGTTTTTAATTTTTTTTTTTGTTTTTTGGGAAAGAACACGAGAAAATATCTGACACCATAAACCCAACGGAATATCTAAGGTACTGACAGCGCAGTCAGCCAGCCAACCAACCAAACAATCCTCCATGTCCTCATCTTCATCACTTGCATCTTCATACTACTTCACAATAATAGGAACCAAAGATAACCCCTTGTATGAACTAGAATTTTCTTCATTTAAGAGTACAAACCTTGCGTCCAGCGATAATCATATTCCTGGCAAATCCCAGTTCACACCGTCAACTAAAGAATTGCTACCATTCATAGCGAATTCATCATTGGACCTAATAGAAGATCAAACATATGGTAATTCTATTTTGAATTTAGAAAAAATTGACCAATTCTATGGATTGTCCATCAATGCATACATTTTGCAAAGTCAAGTGAAATTTATCTTGTGTTATAATTGTAAAGAGGAAACGTCCATTAAGCAATTTTTCCAAGAAGTTAATGAATTGTACGTCAAATGCTTGATGAACCCATTTTACAATGTCAACGACGCTATCATTTCTCCAGATTTCGATTTGAAAATCAAACAATTGGCTAGAAAATATTTATAAAATATAGAGATATACATATATACAAGACTGACTGATACTGGAATTCAAAGGGGAAGGAAGCAGGGTTTAATTCTCGGCTTCTGGTTTTGGTGGGTTTTCTAAGACTTTTTCGGTTTCAATCTTATAGTTACCGTCTTCTGTCTCAACAATAATACCTTGGTTTTTCAAAGTGTCAAACATGTCTTGAGGAATCCAGCCACCAGTTGCGGAAAATGGAGTGGAAACAGTTTCCAATTGATGATTGCTTAATTCTTCTTGGTGTTGATCCAAATATTCGGGGGTATATTCAATTGGGAATTTAGTTTCTTTGGAATTGACAAGTTCGTTAGCAACATAGGCTTCCCACATGGCTTGTAATTGAACAATAGAACCTTCAACGTATAAATAGTCTTTTTCACTTTTCAAATCCAATGCTTGTAAGTATGGGCTCTTGATGACTTTGACGTGTGGTGAAGCAACTGCAATCAAATCATGTCTATTTTCGTTCAATTTTACTTCCCAAATTCTTTCGTTTCTAGTTTTGTAGTACATGAACTGGTATTGTTGTTTTTCCACTTCATCCATGTCATTGTAGCCAGGGATGTCTTCTTCCAAGTTGTAAATCTTGGCACCTTGGTAAGCAATAAACTTAGGATAGCTAAACAAAATAAATGGTTTAACTGTAGAGCCCTCAAAATCAATAAAATAGTAATCATTTTCACCTTTTTTAATAACATTCAATGGATCCAAATCAGGAATATACAATCTTGGTTTAAACAATTCTTCAACGTTCATGATAGATACTGATTTGGTATTGATTAATTGAGGAGTAATTGTCTTCAAATGTTCAAAAGTTGCAATTTGTTTTTTAGCCAATTTTTTGTCAACCTCATTAGCATGTAAATCAGCGTTGAGCAATGCCAATTTGTTTCTGGCATTTTCCAATTCAATATCGGCAACAGATTCCATCAATGCTGTTGGGTTGGATGCGTCCCATGGACCGTTCAATTGATTGATAGTGCTTTGTGGTAACTTTTCCTTATTTTTGGTGAATTGTTTTTCAACACTCGGTCCAATTCTCCATCTGTTCTTCAAAGCTTCGTTGGTTTCCCCATCATATGGTACGTCGTTTTGCAATGTACCTTCGACGTCGTCGTAAAAGTATAACGAACCAAATTTGTTAAAGGTGACATTTAACACTTTATCTTCAAATTGCGCAATTGGATCAATGACTTCATGCAAAGCTTTGTTAGTCTCTTCAGAATCTGGAGTCAATGGATGCCATTTCTTCATCAACAAATCGCCAGGAATATATTCCTGCAAAATATATGGAGTCCCAACTTCATTGAACCTATCAGTACCGTAGGACACAACTCTAGGAACTTTCAACCCTAATTTCAAGTTTAAGAAATCCAAAGTAGCAACTTCACTTTTGATTTTAGTAGCAATAGCTGCATCGGATTCCAATTTATATGGAATTCGCAACACTAATTCTTTGCCAGTATTCAAACTTACCAAAAATATACGGTGGTGTTTACCTTCGTGAATGGAGGCAATCGACTTGAGTTGCACCTTATTATCATGCTTGCCTAACAAGTCTAAATTTTGACTCAATACAAATGATCCATGCATTGGCTTTGGCAATGCAAGACCAGTTTCAAATTGACTGATGGTATCGAGATATAAAAGCAAACCTTCAATTGAAAATGCAGTTTCTCTCTTTTTCTTATTCAATTTATCATTCTTCAACCATGAACCCCAAGTATATTGGAAAAATTGAGCACGTTGAGGATCGTTTTGATCAGTAATTTTGGTGAAAACTTCTTGCGAATCTGAGTTAGTTGCATGGTAACGAACTGAGTTTTTCAAAACAACAGGCAATGCATGGACTTGTTTGAGTTTAGTCAACTGTTTCACGACGGATTGGTTTCTAGCGATTCTCGACAACATTTTTGTGAATAGTTAAAATTGTTAGTTAAAGGGATGCATAGCAAGGGAGTTGGTATTTTTTTTTTCCAGCCTTTTCGTAGTCCTTCTATTTTTTTTTTTTTGTTTCGCTCTTTTGTATGGAGAATTATAATTAATATACATATATTACAATCTATTACTATAAGGAAAAACTGAAAAGAATAATTACATAATTAAAGAAAAAGCTAATGAGCAAGAAATAAATAACTAGCAAGCAAAACAGATAACACTGAGATACCTCTACATTCAGGACAATTGTTCAAATACTCAGTTGAATCAGTTGGTTGATACTCCACCACAGAATGAACAACAGTAGAAAATGAATCATCTTTACAATTAGAGGAAGCTGTATGTGGGCTTGTCAAATGTACCACGTCCTTTTCCTCAACACTATCAATATCGAATATTGTATAAGATATCAAGTCGATTCCCTCCAAATCTGTTTCATGTTCGGCACTACCTTCTGACACTCCTGCTTCGCTTAATTGACTGGATTCACCTGATGGGATTGGTTCACTAGTAGTGATATGTCCACTGCATGATATATGCTCGGTACACGATATTGATTGACTGCATGGAACTGACATATCACAAGGGAATGATTCACTGTCACAAGGACTTGATTCACTGGATATTGATGTTGTAGTTGAAAATTCAGATTTTTCTAATGATTCTGCAACAGTGGAAAATTGGATTTGATTAGATGATTGGATTTGACTGGATGATTGAATTTGACTGGATGATTGGATTTGACTGGATGATTGGATTGAGTTGGATTGATGGGCTTCATTCGATACCTGAACGGCTGGTTGAGCTAAAAGGGAGAATGCAATTGAAGCACCTAATTGAGTTTGAATAGATGATTCTACGTCAAGCGATTCAACTTGATAGGATTCTTGAGCTTGCATGGATGCTTGACTTGCAGGTTGTATAGAAACGGAAGATTCTATTGGAGCTACTAATTGGGTTGTAATCGATGGTTCTGCATTGTATGATTGAACTTCGCTTGAGGAAAGAACTTGATTGAATGATACTGATGTACCCAATTCACTCAATTGAGTCGATTCATGAGATACGTTTGCCGAATCTGACACGTTCGATTTCTTTGATTGGTATAACATGCCCGATTGGTTTGTGGAATCATCAATGTCTGTTGTATGGTGGGAATCAGGAATGGCTATTGCTATTGATCCCATGTCAGTATCTTTATTCTCGTTGTATTCAATGACAAACAGGATCGACTTTGAACTAGCGGCAACAGCATTGGTATCCAGTTGGATTTCGACATCGACTGACGGTTCTGGAGTAGACTCAATATCATCAGTCGAAGAGTACCGTTCCAAATTGTGCTCGTTGAAGTTGTCTGCACTTGTTGCACCTTGATTGGCATTTCCTTCAGTGTCTTCATCAGTTGTGCTGTAATCCAACGTGAAAGAAGATGGAAATTCTAATAGGACACTAGTCGGCGGATTTTGTTCGTTGTCAGAAGCGTTTTCTATTGAGTCTGAATCAGGAACAGGATAGCTATCAACAACCGAAGTTTGCATAGGTGCTACAGCATCCAAACTTGATTTAATACTCGAAGCTTCGGGATAGGCACTGCTATCAATGTTGTCAATCGTCGAGCTGAAATCCAAAACAAAAAGCGAAGGACGTTCTAACTGAACGTTAACTTGTGGTTTCACCTTGCCTTTACTAGGAGCTTGAACCATTACGGGATTTGCTTTAACGATACCATTGGCAAGATTTATTTCTGGTGC
>JAKTVH010000486.1:0-11673 GCA_030557105.1 Candida frijolesensis | reverse complement strand
AACAGATCCTTGGTGATATATATATATGTATTTTTTTTTTTTTTTTTTTACTCGCGCAACAAAGATTTATCATGTGCAGACAAGGATCGACGGACGAAAATAAAAAAGCTCGCACTAGAAGAGGAGATTTACAATCAAAAACAAGTTCAACTTTTTCTTTTCAAGGTTATGCTTTAAGATACAGGTCATGATAAATAGGTAAGTTACAAGAGACAGACTTAGATGAATGCTTTGTTTTGCTCACATTTTTGTTTTTCGCACACAATTACGATAATTATCTTGCACTTCCATTCAATTACTTCCTCGGTATGAAGAAGCTAAGAGCTACCACTTGTCAGTTGCTAAGATTCAATGGCGGCACAAAGCCACGCCATACACTTTACAAATGGAGGTTGGTAATCTTAAAACTGCTGGTAGATGGTGGTGGAAAATGTTTTGCATACTTGAATCTATGTGTTTTTATTGTTTTCCAATATGTTTGGGAGCCTAATAGTTTAGGCAGTTGGCATTTTTGCGCCAAATGAACTCCTTGCCATCACTACTAACAGCAGTAATATCCCAACTCAACTTAGTCCAAGGGTTTGATATTGATCAATTTTTTTTTTTTTGGTTCCTGCTATTAAAGATCGAGTCCTCCTAATTCCGTACACCAATCATTTTGCACCCACAAATGATCGAAAATATTGTTTTTGTGAAAAGATGAATTAAAGTAATTCTGCGCTAATCGGAAAAAACAGGCAGGTGTCGCAAAACTTCCATGGAAAAACAAGGAACCAGAAGCCAGGAAAAAGAAACTGGCAACAAAAAGAAATAAAATAAAAAGAAAATACAACAAAGAAAGGGTAGGGGGATATACAAAAAGTGCTACCTAAAACATCGCCATTGGCCCCACTACCTTTGTTGGCGTAAAACACTGAAACTAGCAGGGGGTCTCTCGAGTGCTACATGTCTTGCGATGCCAAAAAGAAACGTAAACGGCAAAAGAAGGAAAGAAGTTCCTAACATCCCGTCAATTATTACGCTATTAGGAAATTATTGTGGCGTGAGGATCAAAACTCCGAAATGCGCAGTAAAATTTTTCGTACACTATCGCATCGGATGTTGTTTTGTGTGCAGGCCAATACCAAATATTTTTCTGCCTTTATAACACCGAATAATCCCAAGGAGGGGAATACAAGAAATAACCAATCATCTTCCCACCACTTCTTCCTTCTTGCTTTTTTTTTTCTTTTTTGCCCTTGCTGAATTTGCTGTCCAACAACAGTTATGTCACTAACTATAAGGAACATTCTACTAAAACAGTCACGGGCTATTGGTTGCAAGGCACTCCCCACATTGAGACAAAGAAGATATGTTTCGTCTATTTTTAAAGGAGCACGAAGTTACTTTTTAGGACTAGGAAGACGCCACCTCGAAGAAGACGATTATGATGTCAATCCCGTTGATGAACTGATCCCCTATGTCCAGTACCCGTTATTTACGACTGAACAACTCAAGAAAGTAGCCACTGACAAATTCAAGCTAGAAGTAGGGCATGCCTCGTTTGGCTATCATTCTGATTCAATAGTTCCTTCGATCAACTCATTAAGTGATTTAACTGATCCCACCCAATTAAATAGTTTGTTGCCAAGAAGAAGACCACAGGGTTCACCTGCCGACACTTTGAGTATCAAGGCGGGAGATGATACCATGCTTATATCCCCAACTGTTATTGCTGTTGCCGATGGCGTGAGTGGCTGGGAATCCAATGGCAAAGATTCTTCAAGTGGTGTTTGGTCTCGTTCGATGGTTGAGACTTTCAGTCGATTAATGACTGAATACAAGATCAAGATTTTTCCACGTCATCTACAGAGAAGGGATATCCAGGAAATATTGGACGATTCTTATCTACATACTTCCCATTTAATGGATTTACAGAAATTGGGTGGATCTTCCACTTTGGTTCTAGGAATGTTGAGTGGTGAATTGCTAGCCATGGTAAGCATTGGTGACTCCAAAATATTTATCATCAGAGATGGCAAAATCGTCAAGACAAACCAAGAACAAATGATTTCTGAAATGTGCCCTGAACAGATAGGCACCAATACCTTGGATCATTTACCTTCTGATATCGCTTGGATTGACTCATTTGAATTACAAGAAAACGACTACATAATCATGTGTTCCGATGGTATATCTGATAATTTGTATGAAGAGGAAATTGTGAAGTACTTGAACGAATGGGTGAATGTCAAGAAATTTAACGTCAAAAACATTGCTAGTAAGTTTCTAATCAAGTCTAAAGAAGTTGCCTTTGATGACTATTCCTATACTCCGTATAATGAAAAGGTCAATGCTATGAAAGAACCTCACCAACACAGTCAAGGTGGTAAGGTAGATGACATGTCCATTATTGTTGCTAAAGTTGTTTTAAATAAAAAAACATGAAAAAACTAAAAAAAATGAATAGCATTTTGCTAATTTTTGCATATATAGATCCTAAGAGGGTTGTTTTTTTTTTATATTATACATTTTTAATTGAGGAAGGTTTTAGTTTTTTTTGGGAAGAAAATTGGTTTTTTTTAGTTTCGCTAATATTAATCACATTTATAATAATATATATAAATTTCTATTATCTATTCATTCAACTAATCCTAAACAGATGATACTTCCGAGAAATATTGTCTTAAAATCAAAGCAAGCATTTCTGGTAATTCATTAATATCTTTGACAACAACATAAAATTCAAATGGGAAGGAATCCAAATACTTGTCAACTTTCAAATTCATTGCTCCAGTGTTAACATCAGGCACATAACTGACTTGCTGCATGTCCATGATGGATTCTTTATTGTTAATTCCATCAATGACAACAAAGACCATCATAATCTTCTCTTCTCTTGCTTTTCTAACCATTCTCAAGATCGTGTCATGATCTTCACATACACCGTCAGATAAGATAATTTGCAATTGCCATAAATCAGATTGACTGGCAGCCTTTGCATCTTCAAATATGTGCAAAGATTGATTACACAACTGTTTCATATCGGTCTTAGTTTGCTGGAAATCAAACCATTGGAAGATCTTTGCTCCACTTTCTTGTGAATTGAACGGCTTATCAAATGGATGAACCACCTTAACATCTTCACCAAATCTAACGATAGATAGTCCTCCACTTTCCAATTGACTCAATGCCTTAGAAACCAACGCAATACTGTGGAATGCTAATTCTGTCGACTTACTTTCACTCATAGACTTAGAATCATCAACAGCAATCATAATTTGGTACTGTCTTTTGGAAGGCTTAGTTCTTCTTAACCAAATCTTATCTTTCTTGAAATCGGATGCAATGTATGGAATGATTCGTTTCATATTCAATCTTTTACCGGTTTTATAATCACCTCTCAATTTTGTAGCCAAAGTTGGTTCTAAAATTAAACGCAATTGTTCACACAATCCAGAGGCAAGTTCTTGAGTTGCCAATTCACTCTTCTTCCACAAGTCACGTGCTTCCTCCAATAACATTGGTGGTGAATCTTTATATTCGTCAAGATTGGAGTTATCAATGTCTTCCATTTCAATGTCGTCTTCATCGTCATCTTCTGCAATTTGATTGTTGATCATCATATCATCCTCCATATTAGTAACCTTTCTTTCACCAATAAAAGCATTCTTTGACTTCCCTTCAAAGTCAACATCAGGATTTTCCTCATTAGCATCGGCCACTTCGTCCTCTTCTTCTTGATCTTTTATTTCTTCATCAACCGAATTCTCCTCTTGTTTGATATCTTCTTGCAATTGATCATGGTCTTCTTCTTCGTCATCGTCAATCGCCTTATCTTCATCTATGGATTGAACTTGATCCTTATCTGCTGCCCCTAATGCCTGGGTATCGAAATCTGCATTTTCACCATCAACATGTTGAAATTCATCTGGTCTTTCTTTGGCAGATTCATCAACCTTTTCATCCTCTTCAGCTTGCTTAGATTCCAAAATTTCTTGTCTTCTTCTGTGGAATTCCTTTAACGAATCACCCAATTGCTTCAACGATTCGTTTGCTTTGTCACGGGCATCATCCTGAACAGAATCTTCTTGCTTTTCTTGTTTTTCTTGTTGTTGTTGATCAGTAGATGCAGTACCTGAAGCACCAATATCTTCATTTTCTTCGATTACTTGAGTATCTGCACCTTCTCCCTTATCACCAGATTCTTGTTTGACAGCGGAGTCCATGTCGACATCTTCAGTATCAATATCATTTGCACCCTCAACACCTTCTGCGGTCTGCTCCTCATCAGATTGATTATCATTTCCTCCTTCTTCATTTTCTTCTTGTTTGGAGTTATCGTCTTCTCCCACAGTTTCTTCTTCAGAGTCCATTGCATCTTCATTGATTTCATTTTCATTACTTGGAACTTCTTGGTTCTCATTTTCGTCAGAGTTTTCTTCAGCATTTTCTTCATCTGAATTTTCTTCATCTGCCATTTCATCGTCTTCTTGTTCTTCTTCTTCACCTTCTTCGGCATTGCCATCAATTTCTTTGCTATTATCTTCATCAACGTTCATATCATCATCATCAAGTTTATCATCGAATTTTTCGTCCTCACCTTCTTCTTCGTCATTCATATCTTCATCATCCAAATTCATGTCCTCTGGCAAATCCAATGTCTCAGTTTCAGGGACATTGTCTTCAAGTTGTTCGTTTTCTTGATTCTTCACTTCATCTTCTTGCTCACCAACGTCTTTTTCTTCATCTGCCTCATCGTCCTCTTGCTCGTCCTTGTTGTCATCTTCCTCTTGTTGTTCGTTGGCATTATCATTTGCATCTTGTGGCTTGGCATTATTTTCATCTTGATCTTCATCTTCCATGGCTTCCATTTCATCGTTATTATTAGAGTTTTCTGGCATTTGATCAGATTCCTTCTCCTTCTTATCCTCTTTTACTTCCTCGTCCCACATTTTTTCATCAATTGCATTCGGATCAAGGTCGTCAATATCATCAATTTCTTCGTCTAGCTCATCTTCGCCATCTTCATCTTTATCATCTTCATCGTCATTCTCTTGATCGGAAGCTTCTTCCAAATTACCAGCCATATCACCTTCGATATCAACGGCATCATCGTCTTCTTCGTCATTCTCGTCCTTTTCTTTATTTTCTTCATTTGGTTGCTGAGCTTGTTCAGACAAATCCTCATCATCTTCAACATCATTTGAATTATTTTGAGCACCTTCACCATCACCGTCACCTAATCCTGTACCCTCTTGTAAATTGTTATCATCTTTCGAATCATTAGGTTTTTCAGGAGTACAGAAACCCTTGGTTGATAAGGTGTAAAGTGAATTGGACAAAATGAAGGTGGCCTTGGAAAGGTCATAATAATTCGATCTTGATTTCTCAAAGATATTCAAACTCAATTTGACAAATTGATTGATTATTGGATAGGTGAAACTAACCAAGGATGAGATCAATTTGGAAGAATGCGAGTTATGTTCGATCGAAGCAATCATTTGTAAACATCTAGATAATTTTGAAAGAACTGTTTTCAAATGAAGAGTTTTGACGTATTCAGCGATTCTATGTTGTGATAAGACCAACCAATTATCATCATCTCTGTAAATCTCTTCATTTTTCTGACATTCAACCACTTTTTGCACAACCAAGATAATTGAATTAGTGAGACTTCTGAACTCTTGCTCAACAGATTCGATGGTTTCTAATGATTCCAAACTGGTAGAATTTGTCATCTCGCCCACTGTCAAACTATTCGACATCCAATGCAACAAAACATCAGCAACGAATGAAACTGACGTGTTCTCGTATTGCCATTTCTGTAATGATTCAATCATTGAGCTGTAAAAGACACCAAATTTTTCAACATATTTAGCTGCCTCATCTGAGTACACGTTTTCATCAACTTTCATCCTTAACTCATTTAATTTAACTTTTAATTGATAGAATATTCCCAGCTGAACGGCGATGCCAAATTTACTGGCAGATTCCAACGTAACTATTGCATAATCCAATAGTTTAGGCATCCATAATTGAATATGGCTAATGGTTTCGATATTCAACTTGATTGAATCATGTAAACTGACGGGAGTAACAAAGCTTGACAAATTATTCAAGTTAGCAACGTTGTAAGCACTTTGATACAATCCATTCAATGATTCCAAATTGTCAGCAAACTTCCTGATTGGAACACGAGTAACAATTAATGAGTGAACCAAATTCTCTATTGCCGATAAACCCTTTTCAATATCAACCTGGGGAACATCTTCAGTACCTTCACTCACACTTGCTCTTAATCTAGGCAATAAATCCAAAATTCTAAAGAAATACAAATCACAATTTTCTAAAACCGAATTCTCGAAGGACACGGAGTTGGAAAGAATCAAGTTGATGGATTTTTGGGTGGCCAAGATGTTCGATGTCAAAGTTGTTTTCAAACCAGATCTTCTGATTCCTTTAATGGTATCACTTAACAACATTCTCTTTTGTGACTTCAACGCAGCGACCAATTTTTTATTCGATTCCTTTAGTTCAGAAGGCGTTTCTTTCTTAAGTCTTTCCATTTCAGTAACCAAGTCACTAGCAAATTCTAACAAACTGGGTAACTCTTCCTTGGTAACTCTTTCGATATACACATTCATGTTGCTTTCAACTAAAGTGAGGTCTTGAAGTCTTCGAGGCCTTTCATTCCAAGAGGAGATGGCTCTGACAAGATTGACTTCGTTACCAGAAACAACAGTTTGAATAGCTGGCAATTCTTTAAATAACTTGCTTCCACTAGTCGACTCAGTGATACCTTGTTCTATGATTGGTTGAACTTGGGTACTCAACAAAGATCGATATTTTCTGACAAGCTTATACAAGTTATTGTGAGATCTTCTTGCACTTTGCTTCAAGGCATCAATATTGACATCCTTCCAACTGGCCAATAAAATAACTTCAGATACATCCTTTTCTAATTTCTTCTTACTGTCATGAATATTTGATTCAATTGTACTTTGGAACTGTTCATAAAATGTAATGAAATTGGCAAGTGCATCAACAATTGGATGAGCTCCATTAAGTTCAAGAGCATGATTTTTGAAAGATTTTAATAAATTCAATCTGCCCTTGAATTCACCGTAGGTGACTTTACTCATGAAAACATTCAATGCAGATAAGACCTTAACGGCCGAATCACGACTTTCCTCGTCACCATCTTCTTGGTCATAATTCAATAATGGAATAATTATGACCTCAAACAAATAGAACCACCATTTCCCGATGTTTTTCTCAACAGATGATTCTTCAAATTTGAATAATGATTTCCAAGTAGATAATTCCAATTTTCTCCAAGAGACTATCAAATTAGTCAATACGTCAAATTGGTCTTTTAATGACACTTGACTAGAAGCATATTTCTGCCATTCAGCGATAAATGTATAAATCTGCTCCAATTTTTGTAAGTATCTGCCCAAAGGCAATCCAATTGGATAAGAAAGGAATTCGTTAGTTGCAAACACAATGTTCTGCAAAGTGGCATGTTCTGGCCATTGGTCTAACAATTTTTTCGACATGTTATGAACAGTGGTCATAATGGAAACAGCTCTTTGAACTTCTGCTGGATTTGAGTCTTGGTAGAAATTGAACTCCAAAGTTGATTGCGTGAATTTAGAATGCGTTGATGCTAATTCATTGACCAATGTGGTCAAAGTTGAGGAATTATTTGCAGATTTGCGCAATTCATCGTTGGATTTCTTCAATTGTATTACTAATGCACCACCTTCATGAGCAAGTTCAGCCAAGTTATCCTTTTCACCCAACAAATATTCTTTGATATAAGCAGTTGCTATGGATTCATAAATCGACTCAAAGCTTTCGTTGTTTTTCTTTGCACCAGTTGTATCCACATCCAATACCTCTTCGAAGTCAGGGAACAATTTCTTAAAGTCACCTTCGATATCTTCATCTGGATCACTGTATTTATACAAACTTCCTTGTTGCAAATTTTCTTTTTCTTCTTTAATACGACGGAGTGACCATCTGTAGTACAACAGTTGAAGGGAATCAATTATAATATCGCTAGCGTCATTGGTTTCACATCTGTGAGCAAATCCAAGTTTCATGAAATAGGCCATAATGAATTCAGAAATTGGACTATCAATTTTCATAGATTTTGAGAACTCTTTAGCCAATGGGAAAGTTTCTTCGATCGCTTTCAAGTCAGTAAAGTTATTAAAATTGAGCGACCAGTCTTCGGGATAAGCAAACTTGCCTTTCTTGGAATCAATTGAAATCAATTCAAATCCTAGTTTCAAACCATAAATGTGTCCACGCAAAATGTCATTTAAATCGGAATACAACATATAGTTCTTATTCAATCGAACAATGAATTGTGAAGTATTATTCTGGAACATGTTGATTTGTGTTTCACTCATTTCGGATAAAGATAATGCTGAATCTAACAATTTTTCAATTGGCTTAATAGAAATATTTGATTCCATAATCGAATCCCACTCTTCAAACAATCCGTCAATTGATTTACCATCACGATAGACTTTTGGATTACTTGGTGCTTCTAAATTATCTAACTCAGCTAAGGTTGATTCCAAGAAAGTTTCACCATCTCCATTGCTAACCCTAATAGCTGATTTCCAGCTTGCAATAAGATCACTGGAGAACTTCTTTTGGTCTTCGAAAACTTTATAAAGGACATATTCTTTAATGGCAGGATCATATGGTGAGCTTGGAACATACAATTGAATTAAACCACAAGAAAACAACACCCATGCTCTACCAAGCGATTTAAGATTTGATGATGTCTTAGCTATTGTCAAAGCAGGAACCAAAAATTCAGTGAAAACATTTGTCATTAAGCTTTCGGGTCCATATTTCATTGTCACCTCAAATAAGATTGATGCGGCTTCAATTGAACTGTCGATGCCTAAAGTTTTCAAAATAACCATGAGCCATGATGATAACAATTCAACAAACACTTTCTTCTCATCGTTCAAAACGTCCGATGAATAATCGATAATTGACTTAGAAACCAATTTCAAATCAAAGGTGGCTTGATCTAATAATTTACCAGAAGTATTATTAAATCCTAACGTTTTCCCCAAAATCGAAGTAATCAATTCACTGGTAAACAATGGAGAAATTCTGGATTTATTATCAATCCATAAACTATCAAATATTGGGGGATATGGTTTGAATGATTCTTTAGAAATCAAAGACATCATTGATCTTTCCGAGAAATTGTACAATTTGGTCAATTCTTGACTACGTTGGCCAGATAATTCAACAAAGTTAGCGAGATTGGTAAAATCTTCCATAAACATGTTGACTCTAGAAGTGTTAAATGATTCCGACGCAGTCGACAATTCAGCAATTCCTTTTTCAAGTTTTCCAAAGATTAATGATAGTTCATCACGATCATATTGACCCACAATAATTGAGTTATATAATTCACCAATGAGACTTCCAAAGCCCGATACCACTTCAGTGGACTCAGGAAATTGAACCTTCGATAACTTGTCAAACTCTTCAATAAACTTAAACAATCTCTGCAAATCTGTCCAAGCTTCAAAAGTTTGAGGATATTGACCACGGCAAAATTCCCAAATTTCATTCATCACTAGACCCGTAGTCAATTCAAGTTGTTGATTTAATGAAGAAGTAGCCTTTTCAAATTCTTTCAACTGTTCCGGGTTAGATTCCAAGTATGTACGTGACCAGTTGGTGATTAAGTCCTGGTACACCCTTAATTTGGACTCATTCTTAGCTTCAGCAGTTTCAATTGTACCGATTACTAGTAAACACAATTCATGCAATGGTTTGTATACAACTTCAGTGAACAAGGTAGTTTTGATACTTGCATAGAATGCATCGGTAATAAAAGAAACCAACAGCTTCACATATGAATAAATCTCCAATCTTGGACGTGACTTAATATCTCTTCCTAATTGTGCTGCAGCCGATTTTTCAATAAACGACAACTCATGTACTTTCTTGTCCATAGCGAGTTGTTCAATTCGAGTAACCATACCGTTTAACTTGAGAATGCTTCCTAAAGTTTCGAAAATCATGGTTGACTCAGAAGATTTGATTTCAGGATGGTTTTGGAAAAATGAAGCAACAACGTATATGTTAACCAATGGGTGGAAACTTTGAAATTTATCAAACTGAATGTTTTTGCCAGTAATCGTATTGGCAATCTCAGAAGGCACATGATAAATTTCGTGGAATTTTTCTGGTAATAAAGTCTGTTTGAATGCAGTTAGGGTATCATAGATTTCCAAAACATACTCTTTGCTTATAAGGTCAAATTCCGAACTTGCTTCTATCATTTCTTTCCACCCGCTGAGAATTTCAAAATTGACCAATGGAACAAAACTCCATAATGCACTCAAACTGAAGTTCCCTGAACTGAACGTGTCATCAATCAAACTAAATGATCTAAGCAGTGTGTCCTTATCAAAATTAAACGTAAAAGTTGGAACAATACTCTTGTCTTCTATATTCAAGTCCTCGATTTCATCAGGCAAGTCCAATTCTTCTTCCTGAACGTTATACCCAAGGACATTTGAATCAAAACCAGTCATTCTCTTTTCCAACGAATCCATGAATACTTCGATACCTCTGTTTCTCATGGCTCTAGATAATTCTCCGTACTTAGGGTCCATGGTTAAAAATAATCTAAAGTTTGGATGTGGTTTAAGAATTCTGGGTTGTCCGTCTTCCAAGCTGCACTCATTGATAATCAAACTTCCATTAGTTTCCAATAATGAATTCAATCTGTCCAAAACTGATGGACTACACAAATTGGCGTTGTCGAGGATTAACCAATTACCTTTTTCAACTGCTTGCACTAGTAAACCATCAAACCATTCGAATTTAACACTCTTTTCTTCGTTTATCTTCTTAAGTAATTTGTTTGACGCGTCGACAAGATCTTTTATTTCTGGAATGAAGTGGTGTGCCGAAAATTCCACGAGGATGTTACGAAATTCATAAAACGCATCTTGATGACGGTCGTTCCTCTCAATAAATTCAAGTAGCTCTAAAGCTTTGAAAAGTGTTTCGGAATCACTTTCTTTAAATCTTAAATTGGTGACAACCAACTCATTCACGAGCATAAAAGTCTTATCCAACAATGCATTGGTTTCTCTAGAAAGATCAACTTGTTCATAACCACCCAAGATATCCATGGAATCAACATCACTATTCATGGAAAATTCATCTAGCTTAGCACCCAATGCAGTTGCCAAATATCTGATTAAATCTGTTTTACCGGAATTGGTTGGACCTGTAAGGATTAATGGAATATTATGGGTCACACATCTAAATGCAGTTTCCATAAATTCAAAGTTACATTGCAAGGACAACAACTTATTGCTTCCATTAACATATTGGATCAATTCGTTTCTTGAAACTAAAGAACCACCAGCTTGCACAAAGTTTTCTGAAATATTGAAATAATTATCACGTGATTTCGTAACTCCGAAGAACGATTCGAACAATTGCTTAGCCTTGATACGATCATCAGGGTTTCTAAATCTTTGGCCAATAATCATTTGAATGAAATCTGAAAGTTGGATGTCCTGGGCAATATTACCTGACGTGTAAAGACTCAACCATCTCAAAGAGTCACGCAAGTTGAATTCCCATGGACTTCCTTGAGATCCCCAAAGTTTTCTCACGACTACT